>JAHKNS010000010.1:40610-125691 GCA_019054645.1 Fusarium sporotrichioides | reverse complement strand
GACTGTAGTGTTTTGAGGTGACCGTGGTGGAGTGGTCACTGAGTGATTGGGAGCGTGTGGGAGTGACCGCATTTGATAGGTTGGAAATTGTGGGTCACACGTGAGGTAAACGCGGGGATCGTAACAAGGCTCTATTTAATCTTTTATATTTCCTTATTGAAATTAGCAGCCAATACAATATATATTAAAATAAAAAACAAACTAAAAGAAATTAATAGACTAAAAGCATATAAAGTTAAAGAAATTAAAAATATAGATAAAATTAATAAATAAATAATATATTTAGTAAAATGGAAAAACTACCTAAAAAATAAAAATATATAGAAACTATTAAAATACTTAATTAATGTCTAGCAGCTTTTAAAGAAATATTACTAAAATCAAGTAAAAAGGAAACATTAAGGAAATTATTCCCTAAACTAAAAGCAAATCAATTAACATTATTAGGAATATAATCAGCCTAAAGATCTTTAAGCAATGTACCTTTATAAACATCTAGCATAGATAACAAATTATCCTACTATTTAACCTCTTGCAAACCTTAATAAATAGCCTTAAAACGCTTTTCCTTTATTTAATTTTTAATTTTCTAAATCTACAATAAATGACCAATAGCGGCAGCCAAATGAGATTGCAATACCGCTATTTCTTTATAAAGTTTAAAAAGATCCTTACTTACTTTATCTTTATTATTCTCTAATTTCTTTTCTTACTTCATTAAAGTTATTACTAGTAGACAAATTAATACTGCCTATAAATAAAAAAACCTATAAAAAAAACCTATAAAAAGAAATAATATAAATACTATTATAAGATTTGTAATTCCAAATACACTCACTATATCGACTAGAATCAAAAGACATTATATACTGCAAACCCTCTTAAAAACAATGCATACAAGGCATCTTAGCATTATTACTAAAATCGTAAATAGAACTAGCCAATAACTTAATCTTATATGCCTTGCAAATTCACTTAAGTTCTTTATTAACTTTACAAATTTAATAAGTTTTATAAAAAGACTATTTAGACATACAATTAGATATTATATAGCATAATAATAAAAGGTTTAAGTTAGACTAACTAAAATAATAAACTTAAAAGCTAGGTTAATAGGTCTTAAAGACAAGACTTAATAGAGAAAAGAGATTGTATTACAATCTCTATATTTACCTTACATATGCCCTATAAAAACCTACTTATAAATATATTAGCTACTAAAAGACCTAATTACCTTACTATAATTAATAAAATATAAATCATTATATTAAAATAATATAAATTAAAATGCAATATTCTAAGAATGCAGCATTCTAAAAACAATCTATCCTTAAGACTTCTCATTCTTTATACATTCATTTAAATATATAGAATACATTTATTAGCACTTTTATAGATTCTAGTTTACTAGCTATCAATAAAACATCTTTACCTAAATATGCCTTACTAGCTCTATTTACTATTAAGAGACATAACACTTTGCAATTGCTTAATATAACGCCTTACGCATCTGCCAACATAAACCTAATACAGACTAGTTTATCCCTTGGAAAACCCAACCGTCACAATAGGTATGACCTTCTAAAGACAGTGAACACCTGTCCATAGCTCATTCTGTCCGCAACAAACGCCACATAGAGGATACTGCGATGCTATGCCCCTCTTCTCAGCTGGTCTATCCTCAGCCTGCCTATTTCACCATAAGTCGCGTCGGACATATAGATATACGCTTGAGGAACGCAGCAATCCGCATGACAGTAGAAGAAGCTGCTATAGCCACCCTCTAGCACGTATATATTCGGTTATATTAATCTGAGGTAGACGTTACACTCCCTATCTCGCGATCGGATGGATACGGCTGTCGTAGGTACTCTTAAAAGAGAAAACTCGCAGTAGAGGACGATGACACAAAGAGAACCGCCCTTACTGGATGACCCTACAAAAGACCCTTTATAACACACAAGTGCTCTACCTTATTCAGTCCAGTAACATGGTTTATAGGCTCTTTAATAAATTGCAACGTCTATCCATATCTAAATTGATTTATGACATCGTCTCAAGAAGACTTAGAGAATTCAACTTTATAGTCTTTACGTACTTCATTATAGTAATAACCCTATCTTATAATATATAATTATTATCAGATAGCGCTAGAAGCAGGCCGTATACTAGTTTTAGCTATTTATTAAAAAGAGCCTGGATTAGTTTTTGACCTTTTAAACAGACTTTTTATCTAATTTGATTTTTCGCTAAGACATACTTTATAATACGAATCACAAAATGCGTCCATCCGGCCACGTGTTACATCAATGTATAGTCAAGAGATATTGCACATGAAGCAAGTAGTTGTGGAGTAGGTATAGAAGTAGTTCCGCTTCAATAGATTGCATTGCCGTTTCCTCCTCCCCGTGACCACAGCCAGCGTCACCCTGCTTACCCTATGGCCAATGTGCGCGTTGGAAGTACTCGATCCACGCAAATTTCCGGTTCCACCACCATGCACTCCATCCGAGTTTGCAGTTTCGCCAAATTCGCGATTCCGGGTTTCTGTCTCAGCGATACCGCCTGGAACCATTGCATAGCTTATGTCGTCGCTTGCGTCAGTAGTCACAGCGACTGAACACTGGAAGTCGGGCCCTTTGCGACATGAAAAGTGGGGAAAGGGATGCGCGAAGCGTAACCCTGGGTCTTCTCAGATTTTGTAAGCAAGCAGGCAAGCAAGGAACGTGACAAGCGATGCTAATGTGAAGCCTCGTTCGTGGTCAGCCGTTCACACCCCAGGTTGATGATGGAATGTCCACATTCCGCCCGACTGATTTCCCTGAAAATTACATGAGTGTACTTTTGACTGCTAACCACTACTTCAAAGGTATTTTACTAATAAGAAAAGCAGAAATGACGCGGTATATATAAGTATTCTAGGGATATGCGCACGTTTAAATTATGCATACATTGCACCAGTTGCTCATCGGTTATACCTATTCTTCATCCGCCCAACACCACTCAAGGCATCTTCAACAGCTCAATCCTGGGATCGACACCATTTACCGTCCCCTCCGTTCCATCTGCAACATCGCCCTCAGCCTCCACTCTCGCCTTCAACCCTTCCACAGCCCGCTGGCCCATCGCCATCAGACTTGGCATACCCAACATCTCTAGTACACTCACATCGAACTGCAAGGTCGCCTTCCACCACGCTCTCAGCTCAATCGCCACCAGACTATCCAGTCCCAGTTCCTGCGGCGACCTCGAGACATCAATCACGCTGTCATCGTCCATGGGCCGCAGAAGAAGGGTCAGTAGCTGTGCGCCAATCTGGTGGGCCACGAATGCGGGTGCGTCGGGCCCATTGAGGGCCGAGAGGTCGCCGTACGTGGTGGCCTGCGCGATGAAGGCAGCGAGTTTGCTACCATGTGCTGAACCCCCAGTCTTGGTCGCATTGCCACTGGCATCATTCTCGTCGTTCCAGTAACTCGCCATGCGTCGGTCAGTTTTGAACATGACGCGGTTCGTAGGATCGGAGAGCGGCAAGGTGGACCCTGCGCCGAGGATGAGTTGGCTTGTTGACGAGGGCGACGACGATGATGGCGGAGCACTCAGGACGGCGGAGAGAGCGTCAAGGAGCTGAGTTATGCGGATTCCGTAGTTTCCTCGGGCGAGTAGCCGTTCGCGCAGCGCCACGTTATCAGCGACGTATCCGTGATCCAGCATGATGCCGATGTTGATGGACTGCGCAGGTAAGTTCTGGCGGTGGCGGTGTCTGACAAACGCGTCAAGGAACGTGTTGGCCGCTGCGTAGTTGGCCTGCCCTCGCTGACCGAATGTTCCGGATGCGGAGCTGAAGAGGAGGAAGAAGTCCAGTGGGAGCGAGCTGGTGGCTTCGTGAAGGTTGAGCGTTCCACGGACTTTGGGTGCCACTGCTTCCGTCCAGGCTTCGTGGGGCATCGTGCCGAAGTTGTGGTCGCGGAGGACCATGGACATATTGATCACGCCCTTTAGTGGTACGCTAACTGAGGCTGCTTCTCTGACGGCTCTTTGGACGTCAGCAAGCTCCGTGACATCTCCTTTGACCCCCGTTACGGTGCACTCTTGACTACGCAGTTCCTCGAAGAAACCCTTGTCGGACTCGGTCTCGCCGGCGGAACGAGATAGGTAAATGAGGTGTCTTGCGCCGTTTTCGACCATCCAGCTGGATACGGCTCTACCGAGACCACCCAGGCCACCAACGAGGAGGTATGATGCAGCTGGATTGAAACGGTAGTTGTGTTGCTTGGTTGCAGTGGACGCCTTTGGTCCCTTGCCGTCATTGCTCTCCATGTTTACAACGATCTTGCCAATATGCTGACCCTTCTGCATGTACAAGAAACAGTCTCCGATATCATCTGCATTGTACACAGTGACGGGATTGATAGGCTGGATGTGGCCCTCACGGTAGTACTGCACGACCAGCTTCAGCAGCCGATGGCCCTCAGACGGCCGGCGCCGCATGAGATGATCGAGGTCTACGCATTGGTAGCTCCTGTTGAGCAGGAAGGGATGCAGCGCCAGTTTTCCATGACCGATAAGATCCCGCTTCCCGATCTCGATCATGGTGCCGAACTCAGCAACGCAGTCCCACGACGTGTGTAGCAGCTCACCAGAGAGTGAGTTCAAAACAACGTCGACGCCGCGGCCGTGCGTAGCGCGCTGGATCTCTGGGAGAAATGAGGCGTCGCGTGAGTTGAAAATACGATCAGACGGGATGCCGCATACCGTCTCGAGGTGGTGTCGCTTGGCCTCCACCGAGACGGTGCAGTAGATCTCCTCGATACCGGCCATACGTGCAATCTGTAGCGCTGCTAGACCGACGCCTCCACAGGCAGAGTGAATCAACAGAGACTGGCCGGCACGTAGCCTTCCAACGTCAAGAAGGGCGTAGATGACCGTCGCGAACACGGTCCCCATCGTCGCTGCGTCGGTGAAGCTGAGTGCATCGGGGATTGTAACGCATTGGTCCCGCGTCACCTTGGAGATGGTCGAGAAGCCGTAACCGCCCATGACCATGACCCGATCCCCTACTTGCACATCGCCGCTGGAGCCACCCACGGCCCGTACGACGCCGGCGTGCTCAAGGCCCAGGACATCGACCTCGATGATGCCCATTACGCTGAGGACGTCTCTGAAGTTCATGCCCACAGCCTTGGGCTCGATGAGGAGCTCGTCCTCGGCGAGTGTCAGTGTGCTCGAAGGTTGAGTCACCCACCGCAGCGTGTTCAAGCGGCCGGGCTTCTCGATCTCTAACCTGGAGCTCGGAACTGCACCATCCTCAGCGGCAGCAGCAGTCAGTGCAGCCGCGGCAACGTTCTTGAGCTCGTCGCCGAGGTGGAAAGGGTAGATCCGGGGGATGTACACCTTGCCATCGCGACTGATGGCGAACTCGTACTCTGGACCAATGGAGTCATCACGGCTTTCTCTTCTTCGCATGAACTTTGCAAGCACGCCCGCAACTACGGGCAGAGTCTGCTCATCGATGGTCTCGACCTCGCAAGTGGCCAGGTCGAGAGCAAGTTCCGAGCGGATCACGCGTGCCGCGCCTTGGATCAGACCCCATCGGGGGTCCGAGCACAGCTCGCCCTTGGTCTCTAGTTGAGAAGGCCGCGTGAGCCAGAGGATGCCTGCACCTGTGCTCGAGCTCGACGCCGCGGACATTAGGTCCTGGAATGAACGGAGTCGCGAGGGGGAGATGTCGTCCAGGAGCGGTCGTCGCGTCGACGACATGTCCATTACGCAGACCAGATCTCCTCCGCCTTGTATCGAGGGAAGCCCTGCCTTGTCGTCGAAGTCATGCAGCGTCACCTCGTAGTTTTGAGAAACAAGGTACTCTTGCAGGATGGTCTCGGCCAGCTCCCTCGACGCCTCGTCAAGGACAATCGTCACGGTCTTCTTCTTGCCAGTGTCCACGTAAGCAGGTCGCGCCAGCATAAACGCATTACTGTGTTTGCCGGCTGGGCAATCGAGTACGTAGTCATCCACGCCTTCGAAACCAGCGATCTTCAGTTCCTTGTCCCATCGCTCGGGGGTGACGTACGGTTCATCCACTCGTCCTTCTGCCTCGCCGAGCCACCATCCGGGTAGGATACCCATGATATAGTTCCATGCTTTTGTCTCTGTGGTCAACTCCTCGAGATAAAGTCGACCCTCGTTGGATAGGAGCGTGTGGACGTTGCGAAGCGTGGAACTCAAAGAGGGTGTAGCGTGGAGGACGTTCGAAGCGATGATGAGGTCGAAGCTGTGCGGTTCGAATCCTTGCTCGATTGGGTCACGAGTGATGTCCAGGACGCGGAAGTCCATGGTGGAAGCGTGCTTTTTAAAGCGCTCTCCGGCCGTCTGGAAGAATCCTGCGGAGATGTCCGTGTAGGTATAACTTGCGTACGTCCTGTGCTGGGCCGCGGAGTCGTGGATGGCGTTGAGGACGATCTCTGTGGTCCCGCCTGTGCCGGCACCGATCTCCAGGATGCGCATATGTGGGTTAGAATGGGCGAGGACCTGGAATATGGCCGGGCGTTTGCTCCAGTTCAAGGCTTTGTAGACGCGGCTGAGGATGTTATCCTGCATGAGGACTTCGAGTGGTTCGACCTCACCGCGGAGGAGCGGGAGGATGTTGTCCAGGACCTGTTTGAGCGCCACGGCGAAGCAGTCTAGATCTGTTCCGAGCAGTCTGGTGAATAAGGCACCCATACGATCTGTGCCATGGCCGTTCTGCATCTCTGTTGACGCTGCTGGCTGGGCTTGCATCCATTGTAAGAACCTTTGCAGATGCCGACCGGGTGGATCGACCGACCCCTCTTGGCTATCAAGCACTCGAAGGGACTCGCGGATGCACAGCGACGTCAGCTCGCGCAGGTCGTCTGTATAGGCCATCTGATCCACGTTGGGAAGAACCATGGAAGCCATGCTGGCAAAGTCGACGTCCTCACGCCAATGCGTGCGCGCTGCGGCATGCGGGTTTGGGGTTTCTAACGTAACATCGCCAGCCAGAGGACTCATCTTGATGCCCCGGACATCGAGGCCAAGTTGTCCGGCCGGGAAATGGCCTGTACCACCACCAGTGACGGACCCATGGGGAGTTGTTGTGGATTTCACGGCTTGCACCAGCGGCGACGATGCTCCTGGATCAGAGGTTGAGGCAAACACGTCCATCTGCTCAATGTACGTGGGCACTACCATCGTCCGCAATGTGTGACCCACGCCTCGGACGGCCGCCGCTTGCACCAGCTGCAAGAACGAGTCGATCTGAGTGGGATGCACGGCGTAGAACTCCTCCTCGTCCCACGTCGTCTGGATAGCTGTTGCCAGCGCTCTGTTGTCCGTTGTAGCGGCGGTGATATCAGTCAACCCCTGGAAGAAATGACCGTAGTTGCCACCTACGCGGTCCATATCCATATACCACCTGGAGACATGGACATGCCGGGGCAGTTTCTCTGGCAAGACGGCAACATCACCACTCGATGGTCGTCGGGAGATGGCGGAAACATGCCCGGTACAGTGTTTAGTCCACGCTGTACCGTTGTGCGAACTGATGACAAACTCCCATCGCTCACTGTCCAGCGTATCTGTGAGTCGATGCCTGGTCAGCGTCGTGAGAACCTCGGTGGACTTGTTCTCATGTAGAAGCATCGCAGCATCGATGACGACCCCTCGGACGCTGAAGCCTGCAAACTCGGCATCGTCGACGCCTGCAGCCGCCATCTGCCGCACAGCTTCGCCTGCCATGCCGACGTAGCCCGCACAAGGGAAGATGATGTCGCCTTTGACCTTGTGGTCCCGCAGCCACGGCACGCTGGACAGGTGAAGCACGTTCCGCCATAGCGGCTCGGTTTCGGTGCTCTCTGCCACCCGTACGCCGAGCAGCTCGTGCTTCTTGGCGGCCGGGGACTTCCACCTGTCCATTAGGCGTGACTTGAGTAGGTACGAGTGATCGTGCTGCCATGGGTACGTCGGCAAGTCAGGGACGACTTGAAGCGATCCTGACGGGTTGAGTAGCTTGTCAAAGTTGATGGGGTAGTTTTGTTGCCAGAGGTAGCCCAGTGATGTGAGGAACGTCTCGGTTGCGTGCTTGCTGCGGACCAGGCAGCTTGTGTAAGGTGAGCTGCTGATGGGCGTCTGAGCCAGTGTCTGACGCAAAGGACCTGCGAGTGCTGAATGGGGACCCAACTCGAGGAAGACGAGCGGACCGCCTGTCTCCTTATCCTTGCCTGCATGACCGACGATGCTCTCGACAGCCTTGCGGAACAAGACGGGCGACTCGAGGTTGGTGCGCCAGTACTTTGCATCTGTCTTGTCGGAAGTTGGCAGCGGCTTACCAGTGACACTGGATGCCATAAGAGCTTGAACGCAATCATCTTGTTGGATGTGCTGTTGTTTGGTCCCATTGATTCCATTGATTCCATTGTTTCCATTGGTACCGTTCATAACATTGGCTTTATGGCCGTTCGTAAGAGCAGAGCCATTCATCTTCACCTCCAAATGCGGCGCAATCAGCGACTCGTACGTCTCGCCCACCTCCCCCATGTGGTAAGAATGATACGCCTTGTCGACCTTCAGTACTCTGGCAAACGCAGCGGGATCCTCTGTCTTTATTCTGGCCAGCACGTCATCCACACGATCCCGATCACCCGAAATGGTCACGTTCGACGGCGAGTTCTCGCAGGCGATAACAGCCCCGTCCAGCAACAGAGGCTCTATCTTCTCACGCGACAGGCCGAGAGCCGCCATCGCACCTTTTCTCTGGACAGACTCCGAGACCACGCCGCGGTAGTACGCAGCAATGATGGCTTCTTGACTAGTCAGTCTCCCTGCCGCATAGGCTGCGGCCAACTCGCCGGACGAATGGCCAACGACTGCGTATGGCTGCACGTTGTACTCGGTCAACATGTCCACCAGCGCTATCTGCACGGCCGTGCACAACGGCTGCGAGTACGCGGCCTGGTTCACGTTGCTCTCTTCCGGCGCTTTCGACAGCTCGTCGGCAATGGACCACGAGGGTCCGCCGGACAAGAGGCTCAAAGCCTTGTCCATGCGTTTGATGCTCTTCGCAAAGGTAGAGTAGATGTTTGAGGCTAAAAGCTCTGCTCCCATACGCGGCGATTGTGCACCTTGGCCGGTGAATGTGAACACTACCCGAGGAGGAGTGCCGCCGGGCGTCTTAGCGAACGGGCTTGTGGTTGATGCTCCCGCATGCAGCACTGAGAAGGCACGGTGAGGCAGGTGATCTCGTCGCGCCCCCAATGTGTATGCAACTTCCGGCACGCGGTTGCTATTTTGTTCAATGTATTTGGTGTTGTTGACCACCTGTCTTTTTAGCGAATCCGCAGTGTTGGCGGAAAACACCACAAGCTGGGGATCGCCAGCAATGCTGCGCGCCGGCTCGCCGTTCTGGCTGACGGTACCGGTGAAGGATCGAAAGGAATCAACTACGACGTGTGCGTTGGCGCCACCGATACCGAATGAGTTGACGGATATGCGCTCCATTCGGTCGCTCGGCCAGGGCATAGGCTCAACAGGCACGACCAAGTTCTTCTCTGCGAAGGGGATCTTGGGATTCGGCTTGTCGAACTTGATGTTCGGGGGGATAACGCCATGTTCCAGCGCCAAAACCATCTTGATCAGTGCTGTCAAGCCGGACGCACCCTCCGAGTGGCCAACATTTGGTTTGACGGATCCGATGTAGACACCCTTCTCGCCGCCAAACACACTCGCGACGGCTCTCGTTTCGATCGGGTCGCCTATTGGCGTTCCTGTCCCGTGGCATTCGACAAAGGCTGTGGCATTTACATCGCTGATGCCCGCAATCTCATATGTTCGTCGGATGAGCGCTTCGTGGCCCTCGTAGCTGGGTAACGTGAGTCCGGCTTTCTTGCCGTCCGCGTTGCTGAATGTTCCCCGGATGACGGCCCTGATGGGGTTACCATCGCGGATGGCGGTGCTTAGGCGCTTGACATACACGACATTGACGGCGTCGCCACGGGCATAACCGTCCGCATCAGCGTCGAACGATCTGCATGAACCGTTTGGTGAGAGCACTCTCTGTTCTGACAGGTCGGCAGTCAGGCCTGGTGCTATAAGCAGATTAGACCCGCCGACAATAGCAGAGTCACAGTCACCGGACCGGATGGCTAGACAAGCCTGGTGCAGTCCAATCAGGGCGGCCGAGCATCCAGTCCGAATGGTCATACTCGGGCCGCGGAGATCGTACTCGTACGAGATACGGTTGGAGAGCAAAAAATCCCCCGCTCCGGACACCTTGTAAAGCCCAGGAACTTGTGTGTCCTTGCCCATCAGGTTGAGCCAATCTTCGCCAAAAGAGCCTACGTATGTTCCAATGGGCTTTCCTCGGTAATTGACTTCGCCTGCACTCTCGAGACATTCGCGCGTCAACTCGAGGAGAAGTCGTTGTTGAGGATCTGCGCGCTCGACTTCGTTCTTGGGCATAGTGAAGAGTGTGGTATCCAAGGCCCCCAGGTCTACTGACTCGTCGAGGAAGTAGCCACGGTCCGTCCTGACGAAGCCTGGCTTGCCGGCCTTGGAATAGTATGTGGACGCATTAAATCGGGATTCGGGGATGGGACCTTGGGCGTCTTGCTTGGAGACGATGAAGTCCCAGAATTTTGAGGGCGTGTCAATCCCGCCGGGCAGCCGCAGAGCCATGCCGCAGATGGCGACGGGCTCTGCTGCGTTTGTTGGTACGGTGGTATTCATGGTTTGTTTGGTCACCTAACAGCTCGTCACAGGACAGAAATGGGAGCTCTCGATGCCAATAGGATGATGATAGGGCGTAGACTGTTCGGCCCAGTCGTAAGAGTTGTACCAAAATGAGCATAAAACTTGTAGTCTCTGCATACTGACGACCGTGGAACTCATGTATATATGAATGGTACTGCATCAGACGTTAGCCGGTATAGGGTTGTTCGATTTGGATCTTTCAGACTGAGTAGATAACATGTGAATTACTTGGACCCTTGCGGACCCTGCGCCTGGTGCCTCTCATCTCACGCCCCTCGGGAGAATAGTTCCGCAAGATGCGATCAGGGTCGAAGCGGGACGCCTGGTAAGCTAGTCGTGATCCTTTTCCTTCACCCCACACCAGAGATCCTTCTCCTTCACCCCACACACACCAGAGATCCTTCTCCTTCACCCCACACACACCAGAGATCCTTCGAAAGCTTATCTCAGCACCCCTGAGGTGGGACTAAAACAAAAAAATAGCTCCGGATGCGGAGTAGTTCCCGCATAGTTCCCGCAAAGTTCCCTTGCATATTCAGGTACTGCGGTCTACCCGTTCTTGGCTCACATAAGCATCTTGTTGTGACGGCGACATTGGCTCGCTCGGTCGTTTTGTCTCCGCTTGCGGATACAATCCGGGCCCGAAAGGTTCCCAAATCGCTACAGTGCGCAGGGGATCCTCGACACTCGATGTGGAAGTATCATACGCGCGCGGCCTCACTAAAGCACGCGCTCTAGGTCTTGCACCTGAGTGGGTGGTTGCAGATATAAGAAGCTAAAGTCGCGAGAGTCAAGACTGGGCTTCTGTACATGCAGAAGCTTCGGCGCTCTTCGAACATCGCTTGGATGGTTGTTCCTGTTCTGCATCTTATCCTGTACTCACTCAGCGGTACTTATGTATTAAGTTGTCACCAGAATATATAGCTGTAGAAAACCTCAACCAGGTAATCCGGGTTAAGATTAGGGCTGGTGTTAGTCCAACCACCTGTAAAGTCTGGTCCATGGCTCAGGCTATACTAGTAGGTAAGACAATGCGAAAGAGTTTCACGGAATTGTGATGAAATGAATGTGTTCACGCTCTCAATTGCTACCAGCGTAGTGTATAGATATCTAATCTGCTCTCATGCGCTATTCCAAAACTAATCAAACGAATTGACCTGTCTACATCCTGCCTGGCTGTATTAAAAGATGAGTGTGTCCGCACGCTCCATGCCCCCAGTGGCGACAGCATTAGACTCCTGTATATTATGAGGCTGGCGGAACATGTTAAACTTGTCGTCATGCCAGGCCCAGGCCGAGACGGTGCGCCCGTTGACATCGCGATACGTGACATCGTCGGCCGGGCGCAGAAAGTACGCGACGCTGTACCGGTCCTCGTTTTGGCGCTGGGCAGCATTGCGCGGCACGACGCGGTGCACGACAGACCGCAGCCGCAACCCAGAAAGAAAGCGCAGCGAGTCGCCCACGTTGACGACGGCGCAACCCGGCCTGGGCGCGACGAACTGCCAGCCATTGTCCTCTGTGAGCACCTGTAAGCCCCATTGCCGACACAGCAGCAGCGTCAGCGTGCCCAGGTCAGTGTGCTTGTTGTGGCCCAGGCCGCTCAACTCGACGTCCTCGTCCTGTTTTGGATACCGGAAAACAGAAAGCGTGCTGCGCGATGGCCGGTCATCTGAATGAGCCTCTGCGAGAGGATACTGGTCACCTAGGGCCACGGATAGCTCGCGCAGTACTGTCGAGACCACGCCGTGCGCGGAGGCAATGTAGGCGTCGAAGATCGCCCGCTGGGACTTGACGATACTGGCTACTTTCGGACTGTTCTGCCGGAGCTCATCTCGCGATACCTTCAACGACTCGTAGTAATCTGGAAGCCCCGGCGCGGCTCCTGCCGATGTCGCCATGGGCTCGTATCCGTGTGTATCGCTTTGCCGATCGTCCAGCATCTTGACCTCCTGCGGCTGGTGGAAGTACTCAGCCATGACCTCAAGCAGCTTGTCCCACGTCTGCAGGAACTGGTCGTCGCCGCCAACAATATCGAGATAGAAGAATCCATTCTTCTCGCATGCAGCGAGCAGTGCACGCCGTGTCTCGGGATCGCCCTTGATCAATCCTGCCAGCTTGACTTGTGGCAGCTTTGCGTCATCGATAGAGATGGGCTCCTCCGGGCTCATGCTAGGTGGTGGTTGAGACATTGTGCGGTCTTGAACAAAGTCGTTGTCCGCCGTCAGAGGATGAATTAGGACGAAGTAGTGTCAAATCGCTCGCACACTGCAGTCTCCAGAAATTCCTAGCATTAATACTTTGCTGTCTCTGATCTTTCTGTACAATCATAGATACTAGCGCTCCTGCAATGCATATCGTGTGTGCTCTGGTCCTGGTCCATATAACCATCTCAGTGCGCATGTAGCTACGTCGGTTTTCCCGACACTGCCACCATCATCCCACCGAAAGTGGATCGAGAAAACATACGAGGTGACTTTCGGAAGGATTCTTGCTGACGCCCGTGTTCCTTCGCGCCATTCAATCGGGAAGGTAGGAAAGCGGGTGCAGAGAACGGGCCTGACTAATCATAAACAGGACTAGGCAGAAGACTATACAGGACCGGCAGAGCTAGTCCGGGGTGCTACATTGGGTTGCGTACCCGACAAGGTAGTATCTTTCTTGCTTCCCCGATGCTGCAGTCAGCCACGAAGGATAAATTAGATCTGACCTCACCTTGCGTCATGCTCACTACTACCATGCTTTACTTACTTGCACGATCCCAGGAGTCTAATCCAGCCTTTTAAACCATTGAACGAGGTACATTGTTAAAGACCTGAGGGTATAATTGGCCAGAGGACTAAAACCAGTTTGACCCATGCGACCGGGCATTAAGTACAATCCCTGTAGCTATCCGAGTATTAAGAAATAGGTAAGTAGCTTTTATAAAAGTCCCACTGCGGCCAGCATCAGCATAAGTGGAGGGAGCCCTTTTCCTTCGCGGCATCCATCGTCTTGCTTCACCTCTGAGACACACACACACATGCACGCAGAGTAATATACACAGTGCAAGGAATTTCTACCAGATCAAGACCAAGAGTGAACCGGGTTTAGAGTACATAGGCAAACCCAACAGTGCTGATGCCTGCCCAGCAACCAACAACGCCTGGCGTAAGATCATGCCTTGGCGCGGCGACCATAGCTCTCGCGGACACGGATGGGGCTATCGCTATGTCGTTAGCGTCTGGGCAGCCCATGTACGCTATCAACGGTGGTGGTGTATGGCTTCCAGGCACAGCAACGTCAATGACAGACTGGACATGGGCAAAGGCAACTATCAACGTTGGCTCTGCTTTAACGGCGGCAGAGATGACTTGGGGTGGTGACGGTACGAGCCGTGCGTTCGGGTCAAATCATATCAACGGCGGTGCCATGCCTGCAGCAACTGTCAGCCAGGCGGACGACCAACACATATTTGCTAATTACACGACGCCAGGGTCGGCCTTGGAATCTCTCACACCACCAGCAGACCAATTCGCCGAACAGCAACAGGGACAAGATCCGCCTCAAGCATCAGCGTCAGCTTGGCCCCAAGACCTGCGCTGCTTCGACCACGGCTGCGATGGCCGGCGCTTCTCATCCATCGGCAACCTGGTCCGCCACCAAAAGGAACAAAGCCGGGGCCTATCGACACGGCGACACAAATGTCCTTACTGCGACCAAACATTTACGCGCTCAACGGCAAGGAACGTCCATCTCAGCCGAGGCCGCTGCGGCGGCGTCAACACCATTCACAACGACAACAATATCAATGAGCGGCTGAGGGCGACGGCGTCCGCCCCGTCTGCGACACCTGCTGTTACCTACAGCGTCTCTAGCGACTCCAGCAGTAGTAGCGTCAGCGGCGATGACCACTTTAGACACGGGGAGATGAAGATGGAGGCAGTGGCAGCCATGACGGCGTACCTTTGTCAAGCCACGGGCCACAGATGTCAGTGTTCGCTGTACTACAGATACTAGCATACGAAATAAGTAGCCAGAAGTCTGCTACTACTACGTAGTATGCAAAGTATATAAATTATTACCCTAAAGTAGCTTGGAAATACTTCATCGAACCTAGTAGGTGTGCATCAGTCTCGACTGGTTGTACTCCCAAGCAGTCATCGGCTCTGTGAACTTGGGCACATCTCCTTCGCCCAGCAAGAACTCAGGCAACGAGCACACAGACGCTTGTCGGTCGGGTTTGCCAAAGTAGGCGACCGAGTAGCGATCCGGGGCAATGGCATCGGGATCTTGCTGATTTTTAAGGCGCGGCGGCAGAGTGACGCGATGGTTAGCCGATGGCAGCAGGCCGTTAGTCCAACGCTCCAGGCAGTCGCCGACGTTGAGTATCATTGTTGATGACGAGAAATCATTATCCGCATCATCGTCTGCAGACGCGGGAGCTTCGACGGGGATGTAGCAGCCGCGATGTTCAAGCTCCTGGCGTTCGACTTCGAGTCCGCCTACGCTGTCCTGGAACAGCAGCGTGATCAGACCAAAGTCGGTATGCGGTGATATACGCATCGTCTTGTTGCCGGCTTCCAGAGAAGCCGCGCGGGTCGCTGGGTAGTGGTTAAGCCGCAGCTCGCTCGGGTTGTCCGTCTTGTCCTTCTGGCATTGACGCGCGAGGCACTGCGGATCGAGGGAAAAGGACAGCGCAACGGCCTCGAGGAGCAGGATGTGCATCGAATGGCACTGCTCGTAAAAGTCGCCCATGAACTCGCGGAAGCCCGGCAGGTCTGCCTCGGGCAGCCAGAGATTCGGAGTGACTGTGTCCTGCTCGGACCCGAGATCCAGGGACTCCCTCACATCGTAGACACCTCTCTCACCATCACGTGCCGCATTGAGTTTGGGAAGTTCTGCCAACTTCTCTTTCCCAACAGCGCTCCAGCCGCGGTGGGGGTTTGGAGCTGGACCGTGGGCGATTTTGGCCTTGACTGCGGTACTCAGGGCGAAGAATCTTTGAGCCTAGTAAACCGCTTTCTATATCAGAATCTGTTGATTCACCCTGGGAACATCTTAGAACACGTACTTGATAGAAAAGCTCCCTAACGGTAGCATGGGAGATGTTGTGGCCGCGAAGTCTGGCGAATCCATATGTTGTCAACGTCTGGCGAAGATCCTGACAGAAGCGAGCCTTCTCAGTCTCATTACCTTGAGCATAGGCTCGAAAATCGAGGAGTGGTATGCCCATGATATATCGCGAGAGAATGAGCACGAGTGAGCTCTTGGGGTGAAGGAATAATCGGGATGGTTCACCTTTCGAAACAGTTCATGGCAATGGAGCCATCTAATGCCATTGGGTCTCTGGACAAGGTTCAAATACTTGACAGGCTTCAACATCCTTAATGCCCTTTTCGACATTCTAGTGAGATCCCCCCGCCCCCTCGCTCTCCCTTCCACCTGGGAAAGGGCATCCATCCAGCTGGCCACCGCTTCGTGAATAGCATGACTTAACGGTTATTTGCGTCGCATCGGGGGTGTGCGTATCAAGATGATGCCAATACTGGGAGTATACGCCACCGACAAAGTGGGCCCGCGAAGGAAACAGGCGAAGGAAAATGGAGAATGGGGAACTACGCATTAAATAGTGAAAGGGTATTAATAGTAAAGACGTGCTTACAGCAGGGCTCTGCAATTCATGATCAAATAATCCTGACTGAAGTTTTCCATGGGGACATTGCTGCCCATAGGTCTCAACCTTCGTACACTCCATTTGCTGGGTCGTTCAAGCTACTTAGTCTTTTGATCAAACGTCACAACGGATCAGAACTCGGCAAAGAAGTCGTCATCATGGTATTTACTGCTTCCCCGTCGACGCCGCCATTGCCCTTTGAGCCACCTCGGGGACTCACGCTTGACGAGTTCCTATTCTCCGATAAGTATGCACACCTGCGCGTCCGCAGGTCAAGCGAGGCATTGGTATGTGGTCTATCTGGCAGGGTCTATTCGACCGATGACCTGGAGGAAAATGCCAGGTTGATGGCGCGTGCGCTCGCGCAACAGCTTGGATGGCAACAGGAACAAGACCAAGAGAGTGACAGGCATAAGGCGAGAGTGGTGGCCTTGTACAGTGCCAACGCGATGGACTTTCTCGTTGTGACCCTCGCGCTCCACCGACTCGGCGCGGCCGCCCTCCTGATCCATCCGACCAGCACAGCCGCCGAGTTCAAGCAGCACCTCCTCAAGGTGCGCGCTGACGCGGTTTTCACTTGCGCTCCTCTGCTCGCGGAATGCCTCACGGCATGCGACGGCGAGGTGGTCAAGGCCCGGACGTACATTCTCGACCTCCCAGGCACGCCAGCAGACCAGTCCTTCATATCGTCATCGCAGCTCCTCGAGATAGGCAGGCAAGCTCCCGAGTTGCCACCGCGCGGACCCGCGTCTCCCAAGACAGCAGCCTTCTACTTCGCCTCGAGCGGGACCTCGGGGCTCCAGAAGCTTGTCAAGGTGTCGCATTACAACGTCATCAGCAACGTTCTGCAGTCGTGCGCGTTCGAGAACCGCAAGGCCACGGGCGAGAAGCTCGACCGGATGCTGGGCCTCTTGCCGCTCAGCCATGCCTTCGCCCTCGTCGTGGCCTGCGTGATGCTCTACCGCGGCGACACGATCGTGCTGCTGCCCAAGTTCGACATGCAGCAGATGCTCAAGAGCGTGCAGGTCCATCGCATCAACCGGCTGTACCTGGTGCCGCCGGTCGTGGCGGCGCTGGCCAAGAATCCTTTCCTGCTAAACATGTTTGATCTGAGCACTGTTGAAAACGTCGTTCTGGGTGCCGCGCTCCTTGATGGCCGCATCGCGGACCAAATGCGGGCGCTGTGTCCCCATTGGGCGCTATTGCAAGGATACGGCGTGACCGAGGCCGCCGTGGTGATAGCGTGCTCCAAGTCCAGCGACCTCCTGCTCGGGGTCGGGTCCTCGGGGACCTTACTGCCGGGCATAGAGGCCCGTCTCGAGGGTGCCGACGGCCAGGAGGTCACGGACTTTGACACCGTCGGGGAGCTGTGCATCCGGTCACCAAGCGTGGTCGAGGGCTACGTCGATGATGATGCAGCCAACCAAGCTACCTTTACCGCCGATGGATGGCTGCGCACAGGAGACATGGCGGTGTTCCGACAGAGTCCTGCGACCAGCGACGCTCATCTGTGCATTGTGGACAGAATGAAGGACTTGATTAAAGTCTACGGCTTGCAAGTCTCGCCCGCTGCGATCGAGGCCGAGTTACTTTCGCATCCGGCCGTAGCACAAGCAGCCGTTATCCGGGTCGCCGATGACGCGTCGGGCGAGGTGCCACGCGCCATCATCGTCTTGCAGCCGGATGCTCTTAAAGGCCTGGAAGACGCAGGTGAGGATGGGGAGGAAGCGCTCAAGGATAGTATTGCCCAGGTTATTGAGGAGAGGATGAGTACATCGCATTGGCTGAAAGGTGGCATCGTGTTTGTGGAGAGTATTCCGGTCAGTCCGGCCGGCAAGGTGCTGAAAAAGGTGTTGCGTGAGCAGCATGGCACCCGATGAGTCTCGAATAAAGCTATCGCGTCACAGTGTATGCACTTTGTTCAAGTAGGATTGGGGACGGAACTTGAAGTTGAATTTTGTTATACTTTCCCGCAATGCAGACGGAGGACTCACTGTTGAAGGTGGCCGTGTTATTGACACGCACCGCAGAACACGCCATGTACTTCCAAACCGAGGCGCGTAGACTGCGGAACTTGTCAATAACTAACCGCCACAGTTACTCGGTCAGGAATGCGCGGCGAATTGGAAAGAGTCGAATTACACAGGCTGTGTGTTGTGGCTAACGGGCTGTGTGCCTCCAAGCTCTTGTCTAGGTATTTGCACTATAGGTACGAATTCCCACTTATGAGAATACTAATGAGATACTTAAACTCGTATATTTTTATCATTCAATTACCAAGGCTCTGCATATCTATTTACAGTCTTTATGTTGGCGCAGAAGTAAATTTTATCAACTATGCATTCCATTTTGCACTTATTGGAGGAGCTGGGCGGAACACAGAAGGACTTTGTAAAACAGGACAGCCATCTTGGACGATAGAAGCAACAATATACAAGAGTCGCACTGTATATAAATACCTGAGTCGATAAGAATTGTACAAACCTTATCTACATTAATTTCTGTGATGCCTTAATACCACAAGCTTGTAAGTCAGACCACACACACAGAAGAGCCATTACCACATATTCAGAATACATAATCGGCAAAGAGGGGAGCATGCCATACGATCGCCGTTTTCTTACGCTAACAAACGTATACGTAGGTAACAAGCACCCTATCTTGGTGCAGTCGACTGTCTACAAAGCTCAGAAAAGATAGAGTCCTCCCGACTCAGCAGCGCCGCAGGGCTATCCAGCTCAACCACACTACCATTATCGATCACGGCGACCAAGTCGTGGTCGAGTATCGTCTGGATCTTATGGGCGATAGAAATGGTCGTGCAGTGCGGGAGACCCTCGCGCAGCAGATGCTGCATCAGTTCATCCGTCTCCTGATCCACACTAGGAAGTAAAGTGATTTGTCAGCCTGTCATGCGTACGAATGCTTATACAATTATTTGAAGGGGACCGCTCACTAGCTGGTTGACTCGTCCATGATGAGAATCCTGCCGTCTGTGCGAAGCGTAGCTTGCGCGAGACAGAACAGTTGTCGCTGTCCATGAGAGAAAGACGCATCCGTCAATTCCGTGCTCAGTCCATCAGGCAACCTGGAGGCGTTCCAAAGTCGGAACTTGATCAGTATCGCGACGAGCTCCTCGTCAGTATGCGCGCCGCTGGGATCCAGGTTCGACCGCATCGTGCCGTGCGCGAGGAATGGCTCCTGCGGCAGAGTGATGAGTCGCCGCCGTAGCTCGTTGCGAGGGATTGTGCTGATGTCGACGCCGTCTATCCATATCGTTCCTGCGCTCGTGTCAATCAGGCGAAGGATCGCTGACACGATGGAGCTTTTTCCGCTATAAAAAACACGTGTCAGTCATTTATCTCCTCATCAGTCATGGTATGCTCTCCCGCAAGTGACCCCCTCCAATATCAAGTAGGGGTTTTAGGCGACGAACCTTCCTGTTCTACCACAAATGCCCAGGCGCTGTCCTGGGAATACCTGAAATGATATGCCCTTCAACACCGGTGGTAAATCAGACCTGTACGAGGCTTCCACGGCTTCGAAGACAATGTGACCTGCACTCGGCCAATCTGGCGGAGTTTCCTTCTCAGTCGGCAAATGCTCCGAGGCTGTCGTGGTCTCGAGGTGTTGAATCCTGGCGACGGCACCCATGGCCAACTCCAGCGCGGTCCATGTCGATATGAAGCTCTTCACATTCTGCCCGAATCCCACGATGCCAAGCAGCGCCAGGCCTGTAAGGCCGCTGCTATACAGGTTTGTGTTGACGGCGATGGAGACCACGATGATGGCCACGCCGGCATTGAGCAGATCCAACACGAGGTTCAGCCATTGCTGCGCAAACGCAAGGCCGTAAAAGGGCTTCTGACATTCCTCCAACGCCTGGCTAGCCTGCGAGATGTACTGCTCTGCCCACCCAAAAGCCCGGATCGTGGGCCCGCCGCTGATGAAGTCGAGGAAATGGGATAGGACGGGTCCGCGCGACTCGATGTCCAGGATCCGGAGTCGCCGGGAGGTGCGTAGGTAGAAGCGCTGCACGAGCAGGATGGCGACGAAGATGAATGGCATGATGATGCCTGTGTAATGCGACCCGATGATGATGACGACGAACTGGACGATGCACGAGATGAGGGATATGGTGGTGCTGATCAGTGCCAGTGGTAGCTCCGTGTCAATAAGCTGTAGATCTTGACTGAACCTGTTGCAGGTCTCACCTATGTCGACCACGTCAAAAAACGACATGGGTGCGCTGACAATTGCGGTTATTTATCAGCATTTCTCGCTTACTTACTGCCGTGTGATACCTGTACTTACTTGAGGACCGTCTCCAACAATGTGGAGTGGAACTTCCGAGCCGACCTGGGTACAATCTTCAACATGAAGTACGAGCTGGCACAGAGAAAAGCAAGCACGGCCGCCAGCCCCATGGACGCATATATCGCAAGGTAGAACGCGAGACGCTCGTTTCCTCGTGTGATGGTCTCACTCGTCCACCACTGAATCCACACACCTGACAAAGGGAGGAAGTCACCCTTCGTTAGCCGACGTTCAACTCACATGGCCCGACTATCACTATGACCATATAACTTACTCGGAAAAGCGACTCCTAACACGAATACCACACACATAACGGCGAAGACGGCCCAGCGTGGCCAACCAATCACTTTGGCATAATACACGTAGACGGCCTTGTCGCTGGGTTTGTACAGCTCGACAGGTTGGATAGCTTCCGTGATGATAGTGGAAATTGGTGGCTGCACCGCGCCGCCTGCAGGTAGATCAATCCGAGCGATCCCGCCATCCCTATCCTCGTTGGAGTTCGTTGTAGCCACATCTCGAACTTGCGCTTGAACGCCGCCGCTTGCCCTGAAGTCGTTGTAGGTGCCTTGCCACGCAACAATGCCCTCTGTACTAAGAACGACAATATGGTCGGCACTGGATAATTTTTTGATCGAGTTAGTTGCCATGACCACTGTCGTCTCCTGTTGCGTCAGGAGACCCGTTGGTCCGAACAGGCTGCTCCAAACCTGCTGCTCGGTCGTCGCGTCCAGACCGCTGCATACATCGTCAAGAACGGCGATGCGCTTTCGCGAGTACACGAGCCTCGCGAGACCAATGCGAGCCTTCTGGCCACCACTTAATGTCGTACCGTTGCTGCCAACCATGGCCTTGTCCGCTCGGGCCAGCTGCTGGAAGTCCTGGTCCAGCCCACAGGCGCGGACGACTTTGGCATACCATGACGCATCGAAGGCGCACATGCCGATGATGTTTTCCCTGGCGGTTGCATTGGTGAGCCATGGTGTTTGGCTGCAGTAGCCGAGCTCATCTCGGTTCAACGTGATGGTGCCGGTAGCGTGCGGCACCTCGCCGAGTATGGCGCTGAGCAATGTCGTCTTTCCACAGCCGACGGGTCCGATGATCATCGTCAGCTTTGAATTCGGCAGGGATAGACTGATGTCAGATATAATTGGCGGCAGGTCCGCGTTCCAGGTGGCCGTCACGTCGGACATCATGATTGCGGCATTTCTGGGCTTCCCAGCCATATTAGCATATGGATTCTCTTCGCTAACATCCAGAAGAGAGTCTAGCTCCATCTGCATGGTCTCAATTTCAACGTCGCTGATGCCTGGAATAGGAAAACTACCGCGACATTTTTTGCTGCCGGACCCATATTCCTCATACTCGTCACTGCACGGTTCTGTACTCATATGTGCTTGCATGCGCTCTAAACTTCCCCGGGCTGTCACCACTGCGAGCACACAATTGATGCAGGAAGAGATTGCGGAACTAAGAAGAGAAAAGGCCGTCAATGAGGTGAACGCCACCGTAGCCGTGAGCGGCACAGTGTCTCGGACCAGAGACAGAATGCTGTAGGTGCCAAAGGCAAAGACCGGGGCCATGATGGATGATGTGTAAGTGAATGTAAACACGCCGATGAGTAGCTTACGAAACGACTGCGACTGTGCGATTTCGCGATCTCGTAGATGAGCCACACGCTCGCGCACCGGTCCCGTGTTGCCAGTCAGCTTCACGCCTTTAATCGATGTAATGGCGTTGATAGTCGTCGTGACGCGATCATTGATCGACTCGAACCAGACTGCTTGTCGCCCACTGGCTGTGGCCGTGAGGGTGAGTGTCGCGCCAATGCAGAGAAGCATGACAAGAATTCCAGCAACGGAAGAGACGTGTAGCTGCTTTACGAGTAGCCACGTGAACACAGCCATCTCTGTGGGGTTTGCCCAAAGCTCATGTACGACTGCGAAACCGTGCACAACCTTTTCCATGTCCGCGCTGATGAGCGTCGCCACACCTTTGTCGGTCGATGAAGATGCCCTCTTACTTATTGTTCGGCGGTAGAGCAGTGCCGTCAGAGAGCCTCTTAGAGCTGTCATGAGACGGGCAACATTCGATTGGTATATGACTCCAACAACCTACGTCAGACGATACGGAGCCACAGTCAGCCGTCAGAGCTTCTATAAAGCGTTTTACAACCCTGTGTGTCCGGACTTACTTACAGCGATGCCCACATACACCAGCGCATAGGCAATGCTGAGTCCTGCGCCCTGCCCAACTGGCCGCTCAGAACTGGAGAGGTATGAAGTTACGGCACTGACTAACAAAGGTTGGGCCAGGTTGAGCCCCAGCAGCAGGCATCGCGCCACAAGACCAATCAATAGTAATGATATGCGCCCCTTTAATATGAACTTGACAAGCTGCTTTAGGCTTTGTATAATGGCTATAAGTGTAAAAGAAAGATTGATAGTAAGCATACACCATGAGACCAATGTTCGAAGCACTTATCGTACCTGTATCCTCCTGCATCTGCGACTTAAAGTCTTTGGGCTGGAATCTGAGCTCTCTATCTACAGGAAAGAGATCACCAATAACCAGCGGCTTCCTGAATCCTATCAAGAACAGCCTATTCAGCCACCAGAGAAACGCGCGGTTGATGATCCCAGCAGTTTCCTCAGATGTGAAGTCGTGTCTCGCCTTTATCAATGATTCACGCTTCTCCTTCACCTCCAGAGAAAAGAGCCAAGCCTTTAGAACCAGGCGCGTGGTGAAAATGGCAGCGACGACCGAATCGTCGAGAAACCATAGTGTGCGTGCTCGAAGGATGTCCAGAGGGATGGAGGCGAGAAGATATTGTGTCAAGATGGCTGATGGATGCGGCGATCGCAGGTGTTCGGTGGCTGCCAGCCAAAGAAACGCCAAAGAACTGACGATGCCAACCGCAGATACTGCCGTGGAAGCAGATGTCGCCCGCACAGACGGCGAGAGGGCGATGACCAACGCCAAAGTAAGATCCAATGCCACATGGAGGGCCCATGATGCCTAGAAAACGGACTTTTAGCACCTGGGAGCAGTCAACGGGTTCAATTAAAGTTGACATGGTCAACACATACCGTTTTGAGATAGAAGTGCAAGTTTCGGGGAAGCAGCTTTTCCCTTCTACGCAGCGCCAGCAGTCGGAACGAACCCAACAGCAGCGCTAGCAGCATGGGCAGAAGGCCCAGAATCGTCTCTTCGAAAAGAAGGGTGAAGTCGAAGACGCCGTTACAACCTGCGGCCAAAGGACCAAACGAACGTATCGTCGTCGTTCGACATGCATCGTCCATGTTAACAAGCTTGTGTTCTCACGAATGATGAAGGCACGAATATTGTCGTTGGCCAGTTCTTCTCGAACGAATAACAATCGCTTCGGAGACAGTATTCACAAAGTGCCGCACGAAAATCGAATTGCGAGATTCTGAATAGGAGTACGTGCTGCCGAGAAAGGAGTCAGCCAAGAACTCCTCTACATACACGCCCTCCGAATTTCAGGAACCAGGGGTCCATGCAGGAATAAGCGCTATGTGGCCCGCGAAGGAAAGCTTGAAGGATAGATCCCGGTCAGCACAATAGTCCCGTTCGCAGAAGTATGCGGGGCCTCTTCAATACAGTCAGCCCGGGTTCGGTCCGGACCGCTTGTTGCATTGAAAAGTTCCGTGCATATGCCGCTTGTGGCCGCAAATGGTTGGCAAATTTGATACTAACGTCGGTTACCCTATACCTAGCTACCTCCCTAAACTGGCTACTTTTTTATAACAGCCTGAATTTAAATCATTCATGGTTTTTATTATAATAAAATATAAAATTGTTTGATTAAATTCAGAGTTTAATTGATAAGTATTTAGATATTCTTTATAATATAAACTCTTATAAAAATATAAATAGGTTGAGTAACCATCATTTTTGTATTTATCGTTATAATAGTATATGAAAACCTAAAATTCTAATTTATCATAAATCAATAATATTAAAAATAGAGTAGTCAGGTAAGAAATCAGCAGCTAGTCTGTAGGGGTAGCCGGTTATAGGGTGACCGAGGTTAACAGCAGGTGTTACATGTGGAAAAGATCGTACAGCAATTATATAGCAAGGGGCTTCACGTCTCTTGAGTTAGTGTAGCATTGCAAACGCAGCGCTGTCATAATCACCTCTTGATTAAGAATTGTATGCACTCACCTAGATCGCTCCACCAAATATTGCATTTGCTACGAATCGACGCGGGAAACTCCAACGTGTCCGAGCTGAGCCACTTTTGACGAGAACTCCGAATTGCAATGATGGGCGATTATCATGGCCAAGACCAAACGAGCCTGGCAGTGATTGGAGCGGGTGAGTGACTGTTGATCATTCATGCAACAGTCAGGTGAAGAGACTGACGCTCCGGATTTCTGCATATAGGTGCTATGGGTAGCTCTATGCTTGCCTGTATGCTGAAGCGCACGCAGAGAGTCAACGCCAATACCGATACAGCAGATACGGCAGTTATCAACTTCGATGCCTTTCTCGCGTGCGTGAGCAGCAACGAATCAGCCGAGCGCCTGTCCAGCGACGCGCGGTTCACGCAAGCCATTCGCGAAAAGAGATTGAACATCACTCACGGAGACAACGCCGAGGCCATGTCGCGAGCCAGCGTTATATTGCTGGCGTGTAAACCTGGACAGGTGCAGAATTTACTCTCCGAGAAAGGTGTTAGTGAGGCGGTAAAGGGCAAGCTCGTCATCAGTGTGCTGGCGGGCAAGACGTGCGCACAGCTCAGTGAGTACATCTACCCGATGTCAACTGCTCTAGCACATGAGAAAGACCGGTGCTGGATCGTGCGGGCGATGCCGAGCCTGTCGGCGACGGTGGGCGAGTCGATGACCGTGCTGGAGGAATTCCCGGTCAACATGCCGCCCGCTTTAGCGCAACGAGCGACAAAAGTCTTGGGAATGGTGGGCGAGGTTCGCATGGTGTCAGCCGATCTATTCGACACAGCGACGGTCGTCGTAGGCTCGACACCGGCCTTTCTAGCCATTGGCATTGACGGCATCCTCGACGGAGCCGTCTCTGAGGGCTTGAGGAGGTCCGAGGCTGCGGCCATGATGGCGCAGGTGCTCACTGGGCTGGGGAAGCTGATGGCTGAGGAGGGTCAACATCTTGGCATGCTGAGGGAGAGTGTTGCCAGTCCCAAGGGGGCTACTATTGGAGGCATCCTGGCGCTTGAGAAGGCCGCTGCCAGATATGCGTTTTCCGAGGCGGTCATGCAGGCTGCTGCGCGGATCAAGAAGCTCTAAATGAGAAATATGATTTCATTATCTATAACTTAGTACATTGGAGAATTCTCTAGCAAAATACAGCCGCGGTGCAGTTGTAGATCCACGGTAGAGATGTGTTGCTTCTCCCACATGCTGTAGTGCGTGCCGTCCACGTCCAGTACCGCCGCCATGATGTCCGATTCATAGTTCTCCCAGCCCAGTGCCCGTTTTTCCCGATAGACGTCATTTTCATCCATCTTCTCTCGCCCGCGAATCAGCACAGTTCGCGGTGGTACAATTGGTGCTGTCCATGTGGGTGGTTGCCATTCGTCGATCAACTTGGCCGCTTGCGCCATTGAGCGCTCGACGGCTTGTCGTATCTCCGGTTTGACGTGCTGCCCCATTGCGGCCTTGGAGTTGCCCACACGCGTCTCGGCTGACTTCTTTTCGCTGGTTGATGGACCGTGTGGGAAGTCAGTGTCTATCATGACGACTCCCCTGACTCTGATGGGACAGCGCGGCATGATGGCCAAAATGTGCGCTGCCTCAAGCGCAACCATGCCACCTAAAGACCATCCTCCAATGAGGATTTCGCCCTCACCTACGGCCCGGAGTATCATCTGGCAGTACTCGTGAGCCATTTCGGTGATGCCGCCCGGCCATTGCTCTCCGTCGCCTGTCCGAGGGTTGTAGATGCCGTACACGGCACGTCCGAGCGATTTGAGGAGGAAGTAGTTGAAGACTGAACCTCCTCCGTCGTGAATCAATACCAGAGGTGGCCGTTTGAAGCCTGGTAGTGCCGGCTGGATCAGCATAGGGTTGGACTGCGCCATCTCTGATCTCGTTATGAACGTTCGCGAACCTCAGATGGGAAATAGTTGAAGGTGTGAAAATGCCGTCTTTCGATCATGCAATGACGATGCCAGAATACTGAGTTTCGTAGCTAGGAGATCCGGCAACCACTTGTGAAACCACACCCCTGTCAAGAAATGCGCGAAGGACGGCCGAGAAGGATGCGGGGAACGGAGACACACGCTGACGATGTTAATTAGCAACAGTCAGCAGCATGCCTGCCAAGGGGGTGTTGCGTTCACACCGTTCCATCCACCTCACTACCCCTGTCCAGAAAATGCACGAAGGATAAGCAAATGGATACAATCCTGAAGGATAAGCAAATGGATACAATCCTGGAGGATGAGCAAATGGACACAATCCTGAAGGATGAGCAAATGGATACAATCCTGAAGGATGAGCAAATGGATACAATCCTGAAGGATAAGCTGCAGTCAGCAATATCTCCGCAGGAACCAGACTACTACCCTTGTCGACGTTAATTAGCGGTTCCATCCACCTCAATGCCCCTGTCCAAAAAATGCACGAAGGATAAGCGAATGGATACAATCCTGAAGGAAAAGCTGCAGTCAGCAATATCTTGGCAGGGACCAGACTACTACCCTTGTCGGGAGCTCACTTCCCTTTCGGGGTTTATGCTGATGGTATCGTCTAAGCATCGTCTCAGCGGCTGTACTCTGCAGCACGTGCAGGAATTCATGCAGCTGCACGATGCCATCGCGGTTCTTTCAGTACTATCGCGTTTTGTAGCACCTTTGCTGTATACCAGCAAAAGCACAGTCCGTTGAATTATTGCTATTCGATTCAACCGTTTCTGAATAGCATCATTGAAACTAGATCGAAGAATCGACCGACCAACCACGACATATACCACCTTGAACATACCGAACATCCCACGAGTTTGCATAATACCACCGATTACGATGACGGCCTTGGGTGCAGAGAACCTGCGCGTCATATGCGCCCGGATCCTGAACGTGGCCACCAAAAAGGTCGACTTGGAGAAGTCCTTCCTGCGATTGGGGGGAGACTCTATGGCCGCCATTGAGCTTCTATCAGCTTTCCGAGACTATGGCTGCGATGTTTCGATCCAGCAGATTCTTGAGGCCGACTCGCTGTCTCAGCTACTCAACGTAGGCGCTACTACTGCCAATATTATCGATGAAAATGTGCCTTTTGCGCTGTCGCCCGCCCAGGCTTTGCTGATGAGGACTATCGAGAATGAGATCGAGACCAAAGGAGGCAAAGAGCGAGCGACTCAGAACAAGTACCACCAAGGACGACGATTGGAGCTAGTCACCGATGTCCCGCATGAGGCGATTGAAGCAGCATTGGGCGCAGTTGTCTCGCGGCACGCCATGCTTCGCGCACGCTTTGTCCGATCAGAATCCCAGCAATGGCTTCAAACAATCAGCCCTTACAATCCAGAGAGCTACATGTTCCGTATCGAGCGAGCGCGTGGAACTGCCGAGTACGAGTCAATTATCACTTCCCTACATGACTCGATCGACTATATGGGCGGGCCAGTCTTCGGAGCGACATTCTTCGAGACCACGCCTGATGGTCGTCGAGTATTGTGCTTGGTGGCTTCATCGCTCATTATCGATGCAGCGTCCTGGGCTATTCTCATCGCCGACCTTGAACAGATTCTTGAGAGGAAAGCGCTGACCCTCCAACCTGCGGCATCGTTCCAAGTGTGGAGTGATGAGCAGGAGGCTGCAAATGACATGGCTTGGCAAAGCTGTGAACCTGTCGTGGAATTTGGGCATATTGACGAGGCACTTGAGTCAAACACGGCGGGTCTGTTGAACGACAGCTTCTGCCGAGCAACTCACCATGTCGATGCCGTTGATATCCTCCTCGGGGCGCTGATCGCCTCGTTCAAGGCGGTTTTCGCCGACAAGAACGTCCTGGCAATCTCCCACAACCTCCCCAGCGAAGATCAGCGCAAGGGTGACTTCCGATTCGCTAGGACACTAGGAAACTTCACCCGGCTGCGCTGCATGCGAGTTGGTGTAGAAGATATTGACGAGCCGTTGATTGAGGTCGCTACTCGAGTGGCAGCCTCTCGAAACTCTACTTCGAACACGGAATTGGAAGCGACAGACAGTCTCGGCAGTGCTGTGCATTTCCATTACGATGGACTGACCCAAGAATCCTATGCCAACACCACTTTCCGCGAGACTTGGGTCGACGATTCCAACAAGGAGAAGAATACGAGTTCACACCCGACGACACCGATTGACATACACGCGAGCTTCATACAAGGGTCATTACGACTCCGTCTGAACTACGACATCCGGACTGCCAAGCGTGAGGACTTGCAAAGATGGCTCGCCCGCGCTGTGACCATGCTTCGCTCTGTACTATCGAGCGAAGCACACGGGGAGCCAAGAGCGAATCTCACGCGGGCCTTACCTACCAGTACCGACCGACGTGATCTGCTGTTGCAGACAGTAGCGAGCCTACCTGTGTCGATGCGTGATGCAGTCGTTGACGTCTATCCTTGCTCGCCTATGCAAGAGGCTATGATGTTCAGCCAGATCCGAAACCCAGGATTGTACAGGTGCTCGTACTCGTTCGAAATGCTGTCGACAGCTCTTGGCACTGGGCATCATGTTGACGCCGCGAGGATTCACGCCGCTTGGAACCAGGTCGTGCATCGTCACTCAGCCCTGCGAACCGTGCTGATGAATAGCACGACACGCAGCGGCCACTTTGATCAGGTGGTGTTTTCCTCGCTACAAGATAACGTCATCCATTCACAAAGCGATAAAACGCAAACGCCCTTCGGAACCCTGAGTGAGCTCATACGCTCGTTCCAAGTGCCGTACCGCTTTACCATTTCGACCACGGACTCGGGCGCCATCACTTGCACGCTCGACGTCAGCCACGCAATCATTGACGGAGAATCCCTGCCGGCCCTTGCTAGAGACTTGTGCCTGGCATACCAAGGCAGCCTTCCGTTTCAACCTGCACCTCACTTTGGAGATTACATTGTATATATTCACAGCATCGACCACAGTGTAGCACGATCGTACTGGGAGCAGTATCTCGCCGATATCGAACCATGCTACTTCCCTCCGGCTGACGGCGATCGAACAGAAAGACGTTTGCAGCAAGAGCGCACCAATATTCCCCTGGATGCCACACATGTCCAAGCGCTCTGCGAACACTACAAAGTGACGCTTGCCACCATTTGCCAGGCGGCATGGGCGCTGGTGCTCAAGTACTTCACGGGCTCGCAGGATGTGTGCTTCTTCGTGTCCACCGCCGGTCGTCAAGGCGTGCTTGATAACATCAAAGAAGCAGTCGGACCACTACTCAATACCCTAATATGTCGTCAGCGTCTGGACGGTGACAATGTTACCCTCGGAGACATGGTTAAGGACTTGCAGCAGGGTCGGCTCAAAGCTCTTGAGCATGAGTACTTTCCCTTGCGTGAGACTGAGGGCAGCAAGCAGTCGGCAGGGCAAGCCCTTTGTAACACCATTGTATCGTATCAGCGGAAGCCGGACCTCGATACGAGTCTCGTCTCGGAACTTCGAGTTCGACTGCAGCAGGGCTACAATCCGACCGAGGTATGCCGAGCACACCAGCCCTCAAACCTGTTGATTCATAGTCAGTTCAATATGCTGACATAGCTTCCAAATAGTACGACATATCGCTCAACCTGGAAGCAAGCGAGGACACACTCGGCGTGAGTCTCGGATACTGGACGTCGCATTTGAGTCCATGGATGGCAGGTAACGTAGTTGCGACTTTCCGCACCGCCCTTTCCTTTGTTCTTGATTCCCCAACTTGTACTTTAGGACAACTTGACCTTTTCAGCCAGGACAATCAGCAAACAGTAAAATTATGGAACAGCAAGACACCTCGAGCAGTGGAGGACTGTGTCCACGGCATCGTTGAGCATCAAACCAAGCTGCAACCGAACGCTCCAGCTCTCAGCTCTGCCGAGCGAGACTGGACTTACCGCGAGCTTGATGATGAGGCGTCGCGGCTTGCGTGCTACCTCGTCCAGATGGGCGTAGGCGCCGAGGTCATGGTGCCGCTCTGCTTTGATAAGTCTCCCTTTGCCATCATTGCCTTATTGGCGGTTCTCAAGGCCGGCGGTGCTTGTGTGCCTCTGAGCCCGGACTACCCTGACGCCCGAGCCGATACCATCATCACAGATGTGAACGCCAGTGTGGTGCTCGTGGCGCCTGACTACCGCGCTCGTTTCGAGTCGTTCGCATCATCGCGGTACCGTACCGTCACTGTCGATGCGAAATTGATTGCCTCGTGTCACGACCGCCTCCGATCACACGCGCAGCAGCCAAGAGCGAACCCGGACAACGTCGCGTACTTGATCTTCACCTCCGGCAGCACAGGAGTTCCAAAGGGTGTGATGCTGGAGCACCGAGCTCTCGCCAGCAGCTGTACAGCGCATGGTAAGGCCTTTGGCCTGGGTCCGCACTCAAGAGTGGTCCAATTTGCCGCCTATACATTCGACGCAAGCATCCAGGATATCTTTACTACGCTGCTCCTCGGCGGCTGCGTATGTGTTATCTCAGATCACGAGCGGCTGAACGATCTCAGCAACGCTATCAACCGCACCCAGGCCAACTTCATCAACCTCACGTCCACTGTCGCCGTGCTGTTGGACCCGCGTGAGCTCCCGACTCTTCGGACTATGATCCTCGCTGGAGAGCCAGTGAGACCTGACGTCGTAGAGCTTTGGGCCGAGCACGTCGTCATTTACAACTCGTACGGACCCTCTGAGTGCTCTATCAACTCGTCCTGCAGTAAGAGGGTCACTGATAAGAACAATGCTGCCAACGTTGGCAAACCCCTGGTGTGCAATCACTTCTGGGTCGCTGACCCGGCGAACCACGACTACCTGTCTCCCGTGGGCAGCATTGGAGAGCTCCTCATCGAGGGGCCGTTGGTTGCTCGGGGCTATCTGAATGACGAGGCCAAAACACGCGCCTCCTTTATCTGCGATCCGGCGTGGGCGTCCAGATTCGGATCGGTGCGTCGCCGCATGTACAAAACTGGTGATCTCGTTCGTTACAATAACGACGGAGGCTTGACCTATATCGGTCGCAAAGACAGGCAGGTCAAGGTCCGCGGTCAACGCGTGGAGGTCGCCGAGATCGAGTTTCGTCTCTATGAGCAGATTCCCACCGCCAGGACTGTGGCCGTCGAGCTTGTGACGCATCCTCGTCATCCCGATAGGTTGATGCTTACGGCGTTTTTGGCTCTGCGTGTGGATGGCGAAGAAGACGAGGGGACAGTCCAGGCCACCCAAACATCTTCGTCGTTGTCACCTTTACCGTCATCGGCGACCCTACGCAACGCTTTTGCCGATGCCGCTATTGCGCTCGCGCAGCACCTCCCTGCCTACATGATTCCATCCATGTACATTCCGCTGGCAAGGATGCCGGAGAACATGTCTCGCAAGCTGGACCGTAGGAGGCTTCACAAGGTGGTCGAGACCATGGAGGACGAGGAGCTCGCCGTGTACGGTCTGACGGGAGCACGCAAAGAACAATACGAGCTCAACACAGACATGGAGCGCCGGATGCGCGACATGTGGAGCTACATCCTGGGCATCAAGGCGGCCGCCATTGGCGCTGACGATGGTTTCTTCCAGCTGGGTGGCGACTCCGTGGCGGCTATGCGTCTAGTCACGGCTTGTCACGAGCAGGGGCTTACTCTGACGGTGGCGGACTTGTTCCAGAGTCCCAGGTTGTCTGAAGTAGCCCGACTCGTCAAGACCGCTGACAACAATGGCGCAAATGATCTTCATGTCAAACCTTTCACTCTTTGGGATGAACCTCGAGAGACTCGCAATGAGCGACTTGAGGAGATTGCCGCGCTCTGCCGCACACCTATCGATCGTATCGAAGACATCTATCCCTGCAGTCCTTTGCAGGAAGGTCTGATGGCGTTGACGATGCGTCAATCTCAAGCCTACGTCGGTCGTGCCGTATTTCGACTACATGAGAACATCGACCTGCCTCGCTTCAAATCAGCCTGGCAAAACGTCTCCAACGCAAACCCCATTTTGAGGACGCGCATCATCCCAGGCATTGCTGCGGGAGCTACATCCTTGCAGGTTGTCGTCAGGGAGGATATCGAGTGGGAGGAGGCGGACGATGTTGAGAGCTGTTTGAAAGGCAGCGGTGGTATGACATATGGCGAGCCGCTTCTGCGATTCACCATTGTCAACTCTGGAACCACTTCCAAGTCCCTCGTGTGGGCGATTCATCATGCCTTGTACGACGGCTGGAGCAAGCGAATCCTGCTACGGCAATTGGAGGAATGGTACCACGGAGGCACTATACCTGACCCTGTCCCATTCACGCACTTCATCCGGCAGATATCCCTCGACAATGACCAGGACGCGAGCTCTTTATTCTGGACTAGGCAGCTCAGAGGTGTCCGGGCTCCCGCATTTCCGGCTTTGCCATCAACGACGTATCAACCAAGACCCAACGCTCGATTACAGAGAGTCGTACCTCTGCCCTTGCCGTCGCGTGCCACCAGCTCCGAAGGATCCGGCGTTCCCTCGTCGGTCGTCCTCCGAGCTGCCTGGGCAGTCGTACTGGCAGCGTATTCCGCCTCTGACGATATCGCTTTTGCAGTAACGCTGTCGGGCCGCAACATCGCCGTACCGGGCCTCAACATTGCCGACATGGCCGCCCCGACCATGACGACCGTCCCGGTCCGCGTACTCCTGGACCGCCACCAAACCGTCAACGAGTACCTGTGGGCTGTGATGCAGCAATCAGCGGCCATGGTACCTCATGAGCACGCAGGTCTGCAGAACATCCGCCGCATGCTTCTTCGAGATGGAGAAGCTGACGCGGATGTTGCCAGGACCCCGATGCAGCTCAACAACCTCTTCATGGTTCGTCTGCCGAACGAGCAGGCACATGAGATGCCGTCCATCTTAACCGAGGAGCCCAGAGATGGCCAAATAGCCGAGGACTTTGGCTCCTATGCGCTGATTCTTAGTTGTGGCATTGAAGGTGACGGTGCTATGGATGTTGAGATGGGCTACGATAAGACTGTCGTCTCGGGCGACATGGCTGAGATGCTTCTGGGGTATTTCTCTCATGTCGTGAGCATGCTATCCAATGATGCTCATGCTCAGCTATCGGTGGGCGATGTGGCGTGCGCTAGTCCCCAAGATATCCGTCAGATACAGCAATGGAACCAACACACACACACCAATGGCCACCGTCACCCAAAGGAAGTCAAAAAGCTCAGGAGTATCCACCAGCTTGTCGAGGCGCAAGCTGTTATCAACCCCGACGCGCTGGCCGTACAATCGTGGGATCAAGATCAGGACCTCACATATGCCGAGCTTAATGCGCTCTCAACTGCGCTCGCAACATACCTCGGTCATCGGGGCGTGACCGAAGGTGCCAAAGTGGCGCTCTGTTTTGAGAGATTCGCCTGGGCGATTGTGCCACAGCTCGCTGTGCTGAAGGTTGGCGGTGTCTGCGTCCCCTTCACCTCAGACCAATTGACGGATGCAACCAGCGGTCGTGCCATACTCGAACAAGTGAAGCCAATTTTATGCTTGACCAACCGGTCACACCAGACTATGCTTGAGAAACTCAACTGCCAGGCTATCTCGATCGATGCCGGGTTCATTGGTGAGCTTATGAAGAGATCAGTCGATGGGCATGGGGCAAACGGCACAAATAGACACCGATCTGAATCCTCATCAGAAACCACGGCGTTCATGCTATACAATACTTCTGACAACGAGGCAGACACAGTCGATGGAATCGTCTCTCTGAGTCACGAAGCACTCATCACCACTTGTCAGGCTTACGGGGAGGTCCTTGGCCTAAGCAAGGGCTCCCGAGTCGCACAGTTCGTGCCATACGCATCGGCCCAGGGAATACACGATACATTCGCCACGCTTCTGAGAGGCGGCTGCATCTGTGTTCTGTCAGAGGAAGAGTTTGCTGATGACCCAGCTGGCGGTATTGGCAGGTCAGGAGCGACCATTGCTTGCTTGGATCACCCAAGCTTGAGTGCCATGACAGCATTGCCAGAGCATGCACCGTCGCTCAGGAGCTTGGTTGTTCATTCGAGCGAGCTGACGACGGGACTCTGGAGCAGGAACCGAGACGCGATGAAGCGATGGGGCGAGGAGATGAGAATGCTCGAAGTCTATGGGACCGTCCGAGGCCGGGGTCCCATGGCGTATCGAAGACTCCGTTCAGACACCGAGCAGGAGCAGAGCCCAGGCTGGCTGCCGATCAGCCGCTCGTCGTTGTTTTGGGTGGTTGACCCGCGAGACCACGACAAACTACAGCCTATAGGTAGTATCGGCGAGCTTCTCATCGAAAGCACCTTTGTCGAAGCCTCTGCCACCATGACTGATCGTCTACGGCAGCCGCGATGGGCTTCCCAGCTAGGCCGGAGTGGCAAGCAGGGAGCGTACCACAAGACTGGGGAACTGATACGCTATAATGCGGACGGGTCGCTCACATCGGTCGGGTCCAAGGATGAGTACATTCAGATTCTCAGCCACCGCGCAGAGGTTGAGACCCGACTACTGGAACGGATCAAGGGTTATGAATCAATTGCGGTTGAAGTTGTCGTACCACTCAAGGGGGTAAAGAAGCCAACGGTGATGGCCTTCTTGGTGGAGAAAGAGACACCCCAATCGAACGGCACGAACGGTCATTCATCGACACTGGCGAACAGGCATCAGAAGAACGGCACAGCAAACTGTACAACAAAACCTAGCCCGGTGGTTAATGGAATACACCCGTTACCGCCTTCCGATCGACTGCAATTCGACTTGGCCGAGATTCGCGCATCTTTGGCCGGTGCTATCCCGTCATACATGACTCCTACCGTCTATGTGCCCTTGGCTCGTATGCCACGAAAGTCCAACGGCGAAGTCGACCGGCAGCGTCTTCGCGACATTGCCAAATCCATCGACGAGCAACAGCTGGCCGCGTACGGGGATACCGGGGCCAGCAGCAGGGCGACGAAACTGAATCCCTCCACTGACCTGGAGAAGCACCTGCAGAGCCTGTGGAGCAGAATCCTTGAGGTTAAAGGGACTCTCATCGGCGCAAGCGACAGTTTCTTCCAGCTAGGAGGCGACTCGGTCGCGGCTATGAGGCTCGTTGCGCTGGCGCGTCGGGAACAAGTCGTCACCACCGTCGCGAGCATCTTTGAGCACCCGATACTCCGCGACTTGGCGGCAGTCATCGAGCAGGATGAGGCGGCACGAATCGGCGGCGCAAACAGCGAAATTGCTGCTGATGAGGAGACCATCGCTCCTTTCGCCTTGTGGGATGAAGTTGATGATATGAGCGTTGAATCGCGTTCCGAACGCGTGGCCCAGGTCGCGGCGCAGTGTCAGATCCTGCCGGAGCAGATTGAGGATATTTACCCCTGTACACCGCTCCAAGAGGGCATGATGGCCATTACGATGCGTCAACCGAGGGCCTACATCGGGCGCGTGGCTTTCCGGATCTTGGAAACCGTCGACGTGGCGCGCTTCAAAGCAGCGTGGGATCGACTGGTGGCTGAGAACCCCATCCTGCGAACGCGCATCGTGCCGGGACTCAGCGCTGGATCGCAGTCCCTGCAGGTGGTCGTCAAGGAAGGTGTTCAATGGCGCACCGGCACTTCTGTCGACGCGTACCGGCTTGAGGATGACAGAACTACAATGTCCCTGGGTGGTCCGTTGGCGCGCTACGGGATGGTGGATTCTCGATCTTCCGGCAGAGACAACGCCGTCTTCTTTGTCTGGACGGTCCACCACGCACTTTTCGACGGCTGGAGCAGGCAGACTCTTTTGAGTCAGCTCCAGCACCTGTACATGCACGATGAGCTGGCTGCTCCCGTCGTGCCGTACAATCGCTTCATAAGATACCTCTCCCAGTCCCCGTTTAACAAAGCCGAAGCGTTCTGGAAGGACCAGCTTCAGGGTAACGTGCCGCGGAGCTACCCTACACTACCATCGCCGGCGTATCTACCACGGCCCAACGTAAAGATGCAGGCATTTATGCGGATGGACATGAATAATGCGAAGATTGGTGGGTGGGATATGCCACTGTCTGTAATGCTTCGTGCAGCTTGGGCAGTTGTTATGGCGACGTACTCGGGATCCGACGATGTCATATTCGCCTCAACACTCTCTGGGCGCAGTGCACCTGTGGCAGGCATATCAGATATCACAGGTCCAACGATGACCACTGTGCCCATCAGAATCACAATTGATCGTCAAGGCTCCGCGCTGGATTTCGTGCGTGCCGTAAACGAACAGGCGACAAGAATGATTGCTTTCGAGCAGACGGGTTTGCAGGATATCCGTCGTCTGGTCGGCAAGGCCGACGACGCGCTCGGTCTCGGTCTCACCACCAACTTCCTTGTGCAGCCGGCAGAAGCCGAGTCGCAAGAGTCGGCGCTCATGGTCTCGGAGAGTGATGGTGCGGCTACCCTAGATTTTGAGGCATACCTGCTTATCCTGGAGTGCTGCGTGGAGTCGACTGGCGTGACGCTCAAGGTCCAGTACGACGACAATGTTGTCAATGTGAAACGTGTCGAATCGTACCTGTCGCAATACCAGCACGTCCTGGCGCAGCTTACATCTGCTGGGCAGCAACAGACAGAGCCAGTACTGCCAGTGGGCTCTTTGTTCTCGGCGGGCCCACGGGACATGGAGCGTCTGCTGGAATGGAACAAAGAGGTGCCGCCAGCTCTGGAGGAGTGTATCCATCAGATTGTACAAAACCAGGCCGACTTACAACCTGATGCCCCCGCCATCTGTTCCCGGGATCTTAATCTCACATACCGTGAGCTGGATGAGCTTGCTGCTAAGCTTGCGGGCCAGCTGGTCGACCTTGGCGTGGCAGCCGAAGTCAACGTCCCACTCTGTCTCGAAAAATCAGTATGGGCCATTGTCGCCGAGCTAGCTGTGCTAAGAGCTGGAGGCGTCTGTGTGCCGCTGGATCCCGCGCGCCCGGCCGTGCAGAACGAGGCGATCCTGCGCAACGTCCGACCGGTGATCATCCTGGCTAGCCCACAGCACGAGGAACTCTTCCGCAACAGCTCATGCAATGTCTTGCCAATTGACGATACTCTGCAAAGGAAGCTTCAGAATGCGCAACCGTTCCGGCGCGGGGTCGCGACGCCTGGGAACAATGCCTTCATTATTCATACTTCTGGTAGTACCGGAGTGCCAAAGGGCGTTGTTCTGCAGCACAAGGCACTTGCAACATCCTGCCGAGCACACGGCGAGGCTTTTGGACTAGGCCCTCAGTCTCGCGTTGTGCAGTTCGCAGCGTACACATTCGATGCGTCCATTCAGGACATATTTACCACTTTACAGCAGGGCGGGTGCGTGTGTGTCATATCTGACTATGAGCGCATGAACGATCTATCAGGAGGAATCAACCGGACACAAGCAAATTTCGCCAATTTAACCTCAACTGTGGCTGCCCTCTTGCGTCCTGACCATGTGCCGACGCTCAAGACCATCATCTTAGCTGGCGAACCTGTCCGGCCCGAGGTTGTTGCGCTGTGGGGTAACCGTCGCGACGTCAAGCTGCTCAACTCGTACGGACCTTCAGAATGCTCAATCAATTCATCCTGCAGTCCCCCGATAGAGGACGCGGCATGCGCTTCGAACATCGGAGGGCCGCTCGCCAACTTGTTCTGGGTGGTAGACCCCACAGACAGCGACAGACTATGCCCGCTTGGCGCCGTCGGCGAGCTACTTATCGAGGGCCCCATACTGGCACGTGGATACCTGCACGATGAAGCCAAGACGAGGAGCTCGTTTATCTATGACCCGGCATGGATCCGGCAGTACGGTCTCGGCGCTGGGCGCCGCATGTTCAAAACGGGCGACCTAGTCAGGTACAACGACGACCGGGGGTCGCTTACCTACATTGGGCGAAAAGATACTCAGGTCAAGATACGTGGTCAACGTGTCGAGATTGGTGAGATTCAGCATCAGTTGCATCGCCTCGTGCCTACGGCCAAGACTGTCGCTGTCGAACTGATCCACCACCCGTCACATCCCGAACGGCACATTTTGGCTGCATTCGTGGCCCTGGAGGGCACCGCGGATCAAGACCGTGAGAATGGCGATGAGGATACTGCTAATGGAGCCTGGGCTCTGTCGCTCACGGACTCGCTGCGACGGCGATTTTCGGAAGTGTACGGTGCGCTTGGCTCTGTCCTGCCACAATACATGGTCCCATCCGTCTATGTACCTGTCAACAAGATGCCCGAGAACGCATCGCGGAAGCTGGACCGCAGACAGCTACGCTCCATGCTTGAGTCGATGAGCGAGATCCAAATCGCCTCGCACAGCCTCGCGGGCGGTAACGGCGTCGTCAAGGTGGCGCCATCAACAGTCATGGAAAAGAGGCTTCAAAGTCTCTGGGCCCGCATCCTGGGCATGTCCTCGCCTGATGGAATCGGAGCCACGGACAACTTCTTCCATCTTGGAGGAGACTCGGTAGCGGCAATGCGTCTTGTTTCGCTCGCCCGAGACGATGGGGATTTCTCCATTACTGTCAGTGTCGCGCAGATATTCGAGTATCCCATCCTTCAAGACTTATCCAGGGAACTCGAAGGAGCAATGGAGGCGACACCGGAAGTGACCTCGATCAATGGAGTGAGTGTACCTGAACCCTTTGCGCTTTGGGCCGAGGAGCCGACAAAACGACCTGCGCGCCTCCAAGAGATCGCAGCAAAGTGCGGCGTCCTGGCCGACGACATCGAAGATGTCTATCCTTGCACGCCGCTCCAGGAGGGTCTCATGGCGGTGACGGCCTTCCAAGCCAAGGCATATGTACGCCGCAGCTCTCACATAATCCCCGACGCTATTGAGACGAGCCGGCTCGAAGCGGCGTGGCAAAGCGCTGTAAGGACATATGCGATTCTGCGAACGCGAATTGTTCCCGTGGGCATCAAGGACGCCAAGTCTCTCCAGGTCGTCATCAGGAACCAGGACTGCCAGATGCGTTGCCGCACACTCGCCGAGTTCAAGCAGGCGGATGCTCTCGAGGACATTTCCCACGGCAAAGCGCTGTTCAGGTACGCTATTGTCGTGGACGAGGACAGTGGCGACCGCCACTTCGTTTGGACGGTTCATCACGCCGTATACGACGGCCGGAGCTTTCAGCTACTTTGGAAACAAGTTGACGAGCTCTTCTACCACGGCCTGCAGCCCCCTGTTATTCCATTCAATCTCTATATCCATTACATCGAGAACTCGAGCGTCGAGGCCGAGACAGCCTACTGGCGCGCTCAGTTATCGAGTGCAGAGCAGCGGCCAGTGACCTACCCGTCAGGTCTACACTCCGCCTACATCCCGCGAACGACGATGCGGGTGACGAAGCGAACTCGCGTGGCCGACCCTGCTACTACAGAACTCTCGGCATCGCACGCAACCGTCATGCGGAGCGCGTGGGCTATCGCCGTGTCAAACTTCAGCGGCTCACGCGACATCATCCTTGCCGAAGCCCTGTCCGGTCGCACTGCGCCTGTCCCCGGTATCGAGGACATGGTCGCGCCCACCATCACCACTGTGCCTCTCCGCGTACGCCTACAACCAGCACAGCGCGCGGTCGACTACGTAGCGGACATCCATCGACAGACAGTCGCCATGATGCCCTTTGAACACTGCGGTCTGCAGCGGATCCAAGCCATGGTGGATCAAAAGCTTGATCTCGGGCATCTGTTCGTGGTGCAGCCGCTGTCGTGCGATGAGATGGCGGCCAAGATCCCCCAGTACCAGGAGGTGACGCCCATTGAGGACGGAGTCGATGGGTTTGACTCGTATGCGCTCGTGGTGGAGTGCAATATTGCCGCTACTGGCGGCGACGTCCTCATCGAAGCGAGATTTGACGAGTCCGTCTTGGACGTGGAGCAGGTCTCGCGTCTCGTCGACCATTTCTTCCACGTACTCTTGAACCTTCTCGGCACCACCGGCAATAATAAAGACGCCTCGGTCGCTGAACTTAGTGTGGCATCACAGCAGGATGTCCGCCAGATCGTCGAGCGGCAGGCTTCTATCGATTTGACGCGTGTTGACGCTACGGCAAACGGGCTGTTCGAACAACAGGCTGCACGCTCGCCTGATCAGCTCGCCGTTGACGCATGGGACGGCAAGCTTACTTATCACCAGCTTAATCAAGTATCATCCCGACTGGCGGTTCGGCTCCGGCTCGCTGGTGTCAAGATTGGGGACCGGGTTGCTTTGCATTTTGACAAATCGAAATGGGCTATTGTCTCAATGTTGGCCACTCTGAAAGCCGGGGGAGTATTTGTTCAACTGTCCCCGAAGCATCCCGAAAGCCGCGTCAAGGCAGTCATCCAGAACAGCGGAGCTTGTATAGTACTGACATCCGAGAATCACAAGTCGAGACTCGGTGGCCTTGTCGACCAAGTCATGGTGCCTGATGATTCACTATTTGCGATTGAAAGGGAAGATTTTAGCAGCCCTTCACTCAACGGCAACGCATCTCTCTCCGTCGGTTCTGTTGACGCAGCTTGTGTAATTTACACCTCTGGAAGCACAGGCACCCCCAAGGGCGTCGTGATGGAGCATGGCGCTCTTGCTACGGGCATGAAGACACTTGGCGAAGCCTACGGTATTAAGAACAATATCCGCGTCTTCCAGTTCGCCGCCTACGTTTTCGATGTGCATCTCCAAGACATATTTGCCACGTTATATGCAGGCGGCTGTCTCTGCATCGCCTCGGAAAATCAGCTGACGGACAGCTTAACCCATGCCATTCGTGATGCGCGCGTAGATGTCATTCACTTGACGTCTACAGTCGCGGGACTTCTTGATCCGACAGCTCTACCGTTGCTTCGCACGCTGATACTATCTGGTGAACTCATTAAAGGAGACGTCATTACTCGATGGGCGCCGCACGTTAAAATCATCACCGCCTACGGCCCTTCCGAGTGTGGCTTGAACACGACCTTGAACACTAGCCTAATGCACGCGAGAGACGCAACCAATATTGGCCATGGAATCAAGTCTAAGCTCTACATCGTGAACAGCAATGATCCAGATTCCCTCGCGCCCATAGGATGTGTCGGTGAGATTGTAGCAGAGGGTCCTCTTCTCTCCCGAGAGTACCTGCAAGATCCGGACATGACAAAGGTGAGTTTCATCGAGAACCCTCGCTGGACGACGCAGGCTGGACTCGGACCGGCTATGGGGAGACGACTGTTCCTCACCGGAGACCTCGGGCGCTACAACCGTGATGGTTCGCTCACCTATCTCGGCCGCAAGGATACTCAAGTCAAAATCCACGGACAGCGGGTCGAATTGGGCGAGATTGAGGAAAAGGTACAGCAGCTTCTACCCCCATTCTTGTCCAGAGACAAAGGAGTGGCTGTCGAAGTGGTTGAGACAACCTCTCCTCTGCCGGGTCATACATTGGCGGTCTTTTTTGAAGCCGAAGCAGCCAATCTAGGTGGTATACTTCGGACAGAGCAGCCAATCTTGCCACTGCTACCTTGGCTGCGTGCTCTGCTATTGGACCTACAGTCCTCGTTGGGCGAGCAGCTCCCGCAGTACATGGTGCCGGCAGCCTATGTGCCTCTCCAGCGATTACCTGTCAACACGTCCGGGAAGCTGGACCGCAGAGGGCTGCGGGAGATAGCTATGAGCTTCAACCAAGACGAGTGGGCACGTTACAGACTGATTGACGACGTCAAGCAGTTGCCCTCAAACGGCATGCAGAAGCAGCTCCAGGCGTTGTGGAGCCGGATCCTAGGCGTGGAGGCTTCATCGATAGGCGCTGGAGATAGCTTCCTTGCACTCGGGGGTGACTCTGTTTCTGCGATGCGTTTAGTGGCCGCCTGCGAACAGGAGGGTTTGTTTCTCTCGGTGGCCAACGTGCTCCGGCACCCCAAGCTGCGGGACATGGCCGAGACAATCACCGCCGCGGAGGCCAAAACGGAGCCGGTAGGTACCGGGAACCGTCTTTCTGTGTCTGGTAACATTGACCCTTTTGCACTGTGGAACGTGCCAGAAGAGGCACGACCGATGCGCCTTGAGGAGCTGGCACTGCAGTGTGATGTTTCCACGGACCAGATCGAAGACGTTTACCCGTGCACACCGCTCCAGGAAGGACTGCTGGCCATTACGGCATACCAGACGGGTTCTTACACGAACAGGCTCGTCTACGACCTTCCTAGCACTGTCGATATTAAACGCTTCATGCGCGTGTGGCAGCGAATGGCACGTTCGCACCCAATCTTGCGCACACGCATTGTTCCCAGTGGCGGTGGCGACCATTCGTCCTCTCCATCTGCGTCCTTGTCGACAGGTGCCGTTCAGGTGGTGGTCGACGATGACTTGGAATGGACTCGCTCGACCGGCAAGGGCACCCTCGCAAACTACTTGGAAGAGGACGAGACCATCGGATTCTCGCCGGGTAATCCTCTTGCACGCTATGCCCTCGCCCGTGAGACTACGACATCCAGCTGGACGTTCGTGTGGACTGTACACCATGCCATATATGATGGCTGGACGATGAAACTGCTGCTCGAAGATATGGAGAAGCGATACCAGCAGCAGCAAGCCAACACCACCACTCCGTACAGCCACTTCATCCGCCATTTGGCCAGTGTTGATCATCGGGCTGCCCACGACTTCTGGTCCGCCCAACTCGGGGGCGAAGGCGAAGGTCCCTCAGATTTCCCTGCGCTGCCAAATGCCAACTATAAGCCTCAGCCTAGCTCGGAGTTGAACCGCGAGATACTGGCTTCTATGGATCAGAAAACGCTGCGATCACTGGGTGTACCCCTGCCGACGATCCTGCGCGCCGTATGGGGCTTGGTTCTCGCATCTCATCTCGGCTCAGAGGATGTGCTCTTCGCCATGGTTCTGGCGGGTAGGAGTGCGCCTGTGCAGGGCATGACCGGTATTGTCGGACCTACCATCACGACCGTCCCGATGCGCATGAAAATTAAGAAGAGCACTACTACTCTACGTGACTACCTCGATCAAACGTACCAGCAGGACATTGACATGATACCATTCGAACATACGGGCCTCCAGAACATCCGCCATATGCTGTCATCAGAAGATGGAGGAAGATGGGCTGAGCCAGCGCACATATTCATTGTTCAACCTGCGGTAGAGCAGGAACAGCAGCCGGCTGGAGCACTACTTACACCACGCAGGCAGCATCAACAGCAGCAATCAGGCTCAGCGACGAACGCAAACGCCCCTGCTTTTGGATCACATGCCCTTGTGATAGAGTGCAATATGACAGGCAAAAATGGCGTCTCATGCCATGCTCTCTTTGATGAGGCTGTGCTTTCCCGTCGCGAGGTAGAGATGCTGCTCCAACGGTACGAGTCAGCGTTGACACGGGTCACGGATGCCGATGCGGATCACCAGCTCCAGATCAGCCGCCTTACGAGCGCCACTCCCAGCGACCTGGAGCAGATCATGGCTTGGAATCGGCAACTGGCCGGTGACGATGAGGCTGTCGAAGACTGCATACATCATGTTATCGCAAGACAGGCTGTAGCCCAGCCTGACGTGACTGCGGTGTGTGCTTGGGACGGCGATTTCAGCTATGCTGAGCTTGACCGACTGGCTACCTCTCTGGTGCCTAGATTGCACAGAATAGGCTTCAAGCCTGGCAATGAGTCAAAAGCGGCCTTTTGTCTCAATAAGTCCAAATTCACGGTTGCGGTGTTGCTCGCTGTGCTTAAAGCCGGAGGCGTGTGCGTGCCTCTCAACCCCAGCTGGCCGGCACAGCAGTATGAGGCTATTCTTGGAGACATCAAACCAAAGCTCATCCTCTCCAGTCCTCAATACCTTGCCAAGTTGCAGAGTCGCAGCCAAAGCCAGAGCTGCCAAGTCTGGACGGTTGATGAGGCACTGTTCAACCAGGCAACAGCTGCCGACGAGAGTCCATCAGCGGCTCATTTGTCGATGGTCGAGGAGTCCAAACCCGCTCATGTAGCATATATTATCTACACGAGCGGAAGCACGGGCGTGCCGAAGGGCGTCATGCTCGAGCACCGGTCCCTGTGCACAACTGCAGATCAGTGGGGGCCAACATTTGGCATCCACCCTGGCTCAAGGATCCTTCAATTCGCGGCCTATACTTTCGACAGTAGCGTATTCGAGATGTTCATGACGCTTCAGCGGGGAGGAACCCTCTGTATCCCTTCGGACGAAGAACGTGTCAACAATGTGGCCGCCGCCGTGCGACGTATGCAGGTCAGCACGGCCTTCCTGACAAACATAGTCGCCAGTCTCATACAACCCTCAGAGGTGCCATCGCTACGGACGCTGACGCTGGTTGGTGAGCTCCCGAGCCTGAGCACTGTAGAATCGTGGTCGAAATCCAAGGACTTTCGCCTCATGAACGGCTACGGGCCTTCTGAGTGTTCCGTCTGCGTCACTGCTAACCAGCGTCTTGAACCACACGCTCCTGCGAATGTAGGTTTCGGCTCGATTGGATCACTCTGGATCGTCAGTCCAGACGACCACCACCACTTGCTTCCTATCGGAGCGCAGGGTGAGCTGCTGGTCGAGGGCCCGCTTCTGGCACGAGGATACTTCAATGATAGCCGAAGAACGGACGAGGTGTTCATCAGGTCGCCGGAATGGGCCGAGTCGTGTGGCTACTTTCCAGCACGGCATGCTGCACGCTTCTACAAGACGGGTGATCTTGTCAAGTACAACGATGATGGGTCCCTCACCTATATCGGGCGTAAAGACAACCAAGTCAAGATTCACGGGCAGCGCGTGGAACTGGGCGATATCGAGACAAGAATACGGCGCGTTTTGCCAAAGGCGCTGCCTGGCGCTGGTGATGTGGCCGTAGTAATGGCTGCACAGGACTCTGGATCGACGTCTGGATCGACCTCAGGATTAGGTCCTACAACTCAGCGCGTGCATGCCTTCATTTCCATGTCTGGCGAACGTGATGCAAGCACGCCCAATGCGAAAGATTGGGCAGAGTCAGCCTTATTGCCCATGTCTACCAAAGTCCTGGCCCAGTTTGCCAACCTCCAGCATGAGCTGATCGAGGACCTTCCTCAGTACATGATACCGTCTCTATTTGTGCCGGTACGGTCGCTTCCTAAGAATGCCTCACTCAAAATAGACAGGAAGCAGCTTGTACCTCTGGCCAGTAAATTCACCGTGGACCAGGTGGCCATGTACAGTCTTGCAAACACGATCAAGAGAGCGCCCTCGACTCGTACGGAGACACGCCTGCGCCAGCTCTGGTCGCAGATTCTCATTAGAGATCCCGAGACCATCGGCATAGACGACAGCTTTTTCCAGTCGGGCGGCGACTCAGTGTCGGCCATGCGTCTTGCTTCAACCTGTCAGCGCGAGGACCCAGACATGGCTTTGACCGTCGCCGACATCTTCCAACACCCTAGGCTCAGCAAGCTGGCAAAAACAATAGATGAGCGGCAGGGTGTCTTGAGTGCTACGACCGTAGAGGATCAGAACGATGATGAGCCAATTGTTCCCTTCAGCCTTTGGGAGGTGTACGCGGACCCACAAGACAGGAACAGCCAGATGGACCATATATCCCAACAGTGCGGCATTGCTCGAGACGACATCGAGGACATTTACCCCTGTACTCCTCTACAAGAAGGTCTCATGACCATCACCGCCCGTCAGAACAGCGCCTACGTCGGCAGAGGCTCCTACCGTCTACCGGCTCACATAGACAGGGCCAAGTTAGCTGAAGCGTGGGAGCGTGCAATCGCTTTCCATCCGATTCTCAGGACTCGCATCGTCTTGTCAAATGTCACATCGCAATTCTCCAGGCCCATGCAACTTGTTGCTCGCGAGGGATGCAGTGGCGGTCGTACGAGCGGTCAATTGGACTGCCGCACGATATCCGAGTACGAGGAGCTCGATCGATCGGACCCGATGCTCTACAACAGGCCACTCTTCCGATATGCCATTGTCGTTGAAGACAAAGAGCAAGACCAGTATACCTTCGTCTGGACTGCTCACCATGCCATCTATGACGGCTGGAGCTTCCAACTGTTGTTCCAGCAGATTCAGGATGTCTTCTACCACGGCTCAATGCCCGCCCAGCCATCGCCGTACAATCGGTTTATTAAGTATCTTAAAGGGAATAGTTATGAGAAGACGGCCAGATTTTGGCAGGCCCAGCTCGAAGGTACGCTGCCTGCGAGCTTGCCTGCCGATCTTCCTGTACGGTACCAGGCAAAACCGAACACGCGCCTCGTGCGACAAGCCCAGTTGAATGCATCATCAACCGTCTCGCTCGCTACAGTCCTTCGAGCGGCATGGGCTATTACCCTGGCCAACTTCAGCAACTCAGAAGATGTGTTGTTTGCCGAGGCCTTATCAGGCCGAAATGCCCCAGTCCGTGGAATTGCAGAGTTAGTTGCCCCGACCATTACGACGGTGCCGGTGCGAGTGCACGCCAGTTCCGAGCAGAGAATCAGTGATCTCCTCAATGGGATCAATCAGCAGACTATTGACATGATGCCCTTCGAACATACTGGACTACTCGCGATCCAAGAGATGACAGCTAAAAAGCTGCAACTGAACCATCTCTTCCTCATCCAGCCACGAGCCCAGCCACACTCTGGCGGCCGTCAAGATGAGATGGCCACGAAGCAAAGGGACTTTGACTCGTTCCCGCTGCTCCTTGAATGTGGTGTCCACGACGAAGGCGCTAATGTCGAGGCCCGCTTCGATGAGAACGTCGTGTCCAGTGCGTACGTTGCCCGACTTATCGACAATTTTTGCCACATTGCTGTACGCATCAGTGCCACTACCTCAAACACCAATGGAGCGGATGTCACTGTCGGAAGTGTCAGTGAACCCAGCCCAAAAGACACCCAACAGATTCTCGAATGGAACTCCAACGACTACATGAGCATGGTGCCATCTTACAAGACCGTCCATGTTATGGTCTCCGCGTCAGCCAGCAAGTACCCCGACCTGGTGGCCGTTGACTCATGGGATGGCAGCTTCAGTTACAGGGAACTGGACCTAGTGACGTCGAAGCTTGCGGGTTACCTCGTCAACGAGTTTGGAGTCAAGATCGAGGATAAGATTGGCCTATATTTTGACAAGTCGAAGTGGGCGGTTGTTTCGATGATTTCAGTGCTCAAAGCTGGAGGCGCTTTTGTGCATTTGAGCCCTAAGCAGCCGATGGCTCGAACTGCGGCTATACTGCGCGGCAGTGGTATCAACCTTGTTCTCACCTTCAAGGCGTACAGACCAAAGCTGTTAGAACACGAGCTTGCTGAACACGTTCTTGAGGTTGATGAATCCACTATTAATGAACTCGGAACCTACCCTGAGTCCCTTCCGGATATCAACGTTCAGTCCGGTAACGTGGCCTCCGTCATCTACACATCCGGCAGTACAGGCATCCCGAAAGGCGTCGTGCTTGATCATCGGGCTCTAATGCTGGCTATTGACGTCCAAGGTCCAGCATTTGGCATCCAGCACGGCACACGCGTCTTCCAATTCGCGTCGTATCTCTTCGATGTTAGCTTCCAAGACGTCTTCATCCCGCTTAGTGTCGGTGGAACCATCTGTATTGCGTCCGAAGACCAGCTGATGAACGATCTCGCGGGGTCCATCCGCAGAACCAACGCCGACTTCATCAATGTGACGCCCACGGTCGCTGCGCTTCTACGCCCGAATAGTGTCCCTAGAATTAACAAGCTTGCTCTGGCCGGTGAGGCTGTGACTCCAGACCTCGTTGAAACATGGGCGCCCTTTGCGCGCGTCATGAATGCCTACGGACCCGTTGAGTGCGGAATGAACACCTCTTTCAACTCGTCCATGCAAATGACGGGTCGCACGCAAGCTGCCAACATTGGCAACGGTATCGCCACAACATTGTGGCTTAATAAGCCAGGCGACACCGACGTCTTGGTACCCATTGGCTGTATCGGTGAGATTCTCGCCGAGGGCCCACTGCTATCCAGAGGATATTTCAATGATGAAGTGCGGACCAACAGTGCCTTCATCAATGACCCGGCTTGGGTGGCCAAGTATGGCCTGAGCTCCGGCAGACGACTTTACAAGACTGGTGACCTGGCGCGCTACGAGGAGGACGGGACGCTGGTCTACCTTGGCCGTAAAGACACCCAGGTTAAGATCAACGGACAACGCGTTGAAATTGGCGAGATTGAGCAGCACATCAAAGACCTTTTGATGCGAGAAACCATATCCGCCTCAACCTCCGACCATACTGCTGGCGCTACTGCCGCTGTAGAACTCGTTCAAGTCCCAGACTCTGTATCGGAGCTTTCCAGGCGAGTACTTGCGGCATTCATTCAAACATCGCAGAGACCCTCGAATACCGACAGCAGCGAATATCCGGCTGACAACGAATGTGTTTTCCTGCCTCTTTCAAAGCCGCTCCACTCTCGGTTCCGTGCACTCCAGGACTCGCTTGGTAACGTCCTCCCGCAACACATGATCCCCTCAATCTATCTACCAGTCTCATATATACCCACCAACACATCTGGTAAACTTGACCGTGTCGGGCTGCGAAACCTCGCTAGGAGCCTCTCCGAGACCCAAATGTCAATGTACAGCTTGTCGGGCATGGCCAAAGTACCGCCGGCCTCTCCGATAGAGAGACGGATGCAACGCCTCTGGAGCCTGGTCATGACGGTGGAAGAAAGTGCGATCGGAGCGACCGATAATTTCTTCCAGCTTGGTGGTGACTCTGTTTCGGCTATGAGGCTTGTGGCAGCCTGCCAGGAGGAGGGCCTGGCATTGACTGTGAGCGATATCTTTGAGCGGCCCCAGCTTCGAGATGTGGCCAGGTCGGTAACAATCATCGTCGATTCTGATCAGCATAATGACGAGGAGAATGATCCGTCGTTCAGTTTATGTCCATGGCAAGATAGCACGGAGGCTCCCGCCGAAGCTACCAAAATGATCGCTTCACTTTGCGGTGTGTCGCCGGATTTGATTCAAGACATCTACCCTTGTACTCCCCTACAAGAAGGACTGATGGCCATCGCAATGAGGAAGGTTGGGGCTTACACCAATAGGATGGTTTACAAGCTGCCCAAATCCATCGATCTGGACCGTTTCGTTGCGGCGTGGAATCAAGTAGCTACTGCTCACCCGATCCTTAGGACAAGAATCGTCGTTGATACAAGGGCCACTGGTGGTGCGGATACAAAGCTCTACCAAGCCGTAATTGACGAGTCGATTGACTGGCAAAAGCCAAGCAGCATCACGGAGTATGTTTCTGCCGACGAAAGTCACCCGTTCTCTTACGGCGATCCTCTTTCGCGATTTGCTCTCGTTTCGGAAGGCAAGGACGGCTCCAATCACTTTGTGTGGACAATTCACCATGCCGCATACGATGGCTGGACACTCAAGCTGGTCCTGGATGACCTCGCAAGTGCGTACCGCGGAAGCGAGCCAAGCAGGGCGGTGCCGTTCAAACGCTTCATCCGCCACCTGATTACGAACAGCGAGACCACAGCCACCGAATCTTTCTGGACATCGCAGCTGGAGGGACAAACGCCTTCAAGTTTCCCACGCTTGCCATCGGCCACCTACCAACCACGGGCTCGGCAGCAGCTTCGTCACCATCTGTGGAGCTTTGATACCAAGGGGCTCATGGAGCTTGCCACACCCCTACCGACCATTTTGCGCGCTGTCTGGGGATTGGTTGTGGCCGCGCATACCGGCTTCGAAGACATCATCTTCGCGCAGGCGCTTTCGGGACGTAACGCACCGGTGCATGGCATCGATAAGATCGCTGCTCCGCTGATGACGACGGTGCCAGTGCGTATGAGCCTAGACAGCCAGCAGACCATGAGGTCATATCTTGCTGCCCTCTACCAGCAGGACGTGGCGCTTATTCCATTCCAGCACACCGGCCTGCAGAACATCCAGGAGATCATGCGGAGACGTGGCATGATGGACCGACTAGACATGAATCACTTGTTTGTCGTCCAGCCCGAGGTTCAGCTCGACCAAGAGGAGCAATCGCTCGACATGGAGGCACAGAAGGCGCCCGCACTGGCTGACTTTGGATCCTACGCTCTGGTCATTGAGTGCAATACCAGGGCCAATTCAGAGATCGCCGTGAACTTCACCTATGATGATGCCGTGTTGAGTTCAGTCGAGATCAACACTCTCTTTGAACGATTCCAGTACCTCCTTTCCTCCATCTTGGTCGCGGTCGACGAAGAGACAAAGATCAGCCACTTGCTGGCCGCAATACCGACCGACGTGCGTCGCATTCTGTCTTGGACCAACGCACTACCTACCACAGAGCCCATAAACTCCTGCATCCATCATATTTTCCGAGATCAGGCACTTCTTCGTCCGGAAGCTGTCGCACTACGCTCTTGGGACGGTGATATGACTTACAAACAACTCGACCAGTTCTCGACGACGCTAGCGTCTGACCTCCAAAAAATAGGCGTGAAGCCTGAAGTGAACGTTCCTCTGCACTTTGAGAAGTCGACATGGGCAATTGTAGCGCAACTGGCCGTGCTTAAAGCGGGCGGTACATGTGTCCCGCTGAACCCGGCATGGCCAAAGGCCCGCAACGACGCCATCATCAAACAGACCAGGGCTTCAGTCATTCTCGTCTACTCGGACACGGATGGCGACACAGCGTTCTCTGAAAGCGATCAATTTGTTACCATCACTGTAGGAGCAGCGCTGTTCGAGCAAAGACAAGAGCGCAAGATGACTCGAGAGGACCGGACCATGGTATCACAAGTCAGGTCTAACAACGCCGCTTTTATCATCTACACTTCCGGCACTACGGGAACTGCTAAGGGCGTTGTATTGGAGCATAAGTCGCTGGTCACCACTGCGGCAGCTCACGGCGCAGCCTACGGTATCGGTCCGACCACTCGAGTTGCACAGTTTGCCGCCTACACCTTTGATGCCAGTGTCTCTGAGATCTTCACCACGCTCCAACGCGGTGGTACCGTATGCACCATGTCAGAGCACGACAGGGCCAATGACTTATCGGCCGCTCTGCGCGATATGCGAGTCAATTTCCTTGCTGTCACGGACACGGTCGCGAGACTCCTCGACCCCGCGAACCTACCTCTCGTACAGACGCTGGTCTTGGTGGGCGAGAGACCAAGCGATGCTGTTGTGACACGATGGCAGCAGCATTGCGGTACCCTTATGAACGGCTATGGGCCCACGGAATGTTCGATTGCTGCCACTTGTAACCCCAAGCTTGCCGTAGGACAGACGAACAATATTGGGTGTATTTTGAGCGGAGCCATTTGGCTTGTCAATCCCCAGGAGCACAACTTGCTACAGCCGACCGGGAGCATCGGCGAGATCCTGATTGAAGGTCCTCTGGTAGCGAGGGGCTACCTCGACGATGATCTCAAGACTGCCTCGGCTTTCATTGAGGACCCCGACTGGGTCCGGTTGCACAATTTGCCGACCGGCAAGCGGTTGTATAAAACAGGTGACCTCGCACGTTACGATACGGGTGGATCCCTCATCTATCTGGGTCGTAAGGACAACCAGGTCAAGATACGTGGGCAGAGAGTGGAACTCAGCGAGATCGAGCAGTGTCTTGCTAAGGTTCTTCCACAAAGCCGGGTCGCGTCGAGCGGTGTGGCCGTCGAGCTTGCCACAGTCTCGGATCGGCCCATACTTGCGGCCTTCATGGCTCAACTTGTTGAAGCGGGGCCTCCCGAGGGAGGGCGCGAAGGAGGCGATGTAGAACACCAAAAGGACCATGAAAATGGTCTCGTCTTACCGCTATCTGGTTGCGTCAGGGATCGTCTGTTAGACGTGCAGTCATCCTTGGGAGATGTGCTGCCCCGGTACATGATTCCCTCGGTATTCATTCCAGTCCGCACGCTGCCTAGTAATGTTTCGGGAAAGCTGGATCGGACAGCACTTCGCCAAGCCCTTTCATGTCTATCGGCAGAGGAACTTGCATCGTACAGCCTCGTCGGCGCGACAAAGCAGGCACCTTCCACGGACCTGGAAACGCAACTACAGGGCCTCTGGGCTCGAGTATTAAGCATATCCCGCGATCAGATCGGCGCCAGCGACAGCTTCTTTCAAGTCGGTGGAGATTCTGTATCGGCTATGCGTTTGGTAGCCATGTGTCGTGAGGAGCAACTCGCCATCAGCGTTGCGGACATCTTCAAGTATCCGAAGCTCCGAGATGTCGCAGCACTAATACAGCGCATTAGTATCAGCACAAGCGACGCGAAAGTTATTGAGCCATTTGCACTCTGGCCAATCGACGGGTCTGAGGCGCGAGCGGATCAGCTGGAAGAAGTAGCTCGGCAGTGTGGCCTCTCAGCAAACCAGATTGAAGATGTGTATCCGTGTACGCCGCTTCAAGAGGGTCTCTTGGCCATCACCATGCGACAAAACAAGGCATATGTGGGACATGGGTCTATGATACTTGCAAATACCGTCGATGAGGATCAATTGCTCGACGCCTGGCGTAGTGCTGTGAAGGCGCACCCCATCCTGAGGACGCGCATCGTCCCAGTGGCGACACACAATGCCAGGTCTCTGCAAGTTGTCGTCAAGAGCGAGGCAGAAGCAGGAAACTTTCAGTCCTCACCTTGCCATATTGAGGAAGACTTCAGATACATGGTGGAGCGAGAAGCCATGTCATACGGCAAGCCGCTTTTCCGCTTCGCTGTCATCGGGCAGACATTTATGTGGGCGGCTCATCACGCTGTATATGACGGGTGGACTTTCCAATTACTGTTCAAACAGGTCGAAGAGGTCTTCTCCCGAGGACTCGCTCCGAAGCAGAAGCTGGTGCCTTATAAGCGTTACATCGACTTCCTGTCACGCACCAATCCGGAGGTTGAAGCTGCCTACTGGCGATCGCAGCTCGGTCAGGGCGATCCTGTGAGCTTCCCGTCGAACGTAACATCTTCGTACCAACCACGCTCGAACAGCGACCTGCAGAAGAGATTCACTGCCACCATGTCGCCGACCCATAACGTCTCGCTAGCTACTGTCCTTCGCGCCAGTTGGGCCATGGCCGTCGCCCAGTTCTCAGGCACCGACGACGTTCTTTTCGCTGAGGCGCTGTCGGGTCGGGACGCACCCGTTTCAGGCATCATAGAGATGCTTGGACCAACTATTACCACGGTGCCGATGAGGCTACAAGTCCGCCGTAACCAGCCCATCATGGACTACCTTGAGTCTGTGCATGAGAAGATGATCGAGATGATGCCCTTCCAGCACTCGGGCTTGCAGGCGATTCAGGAGGCCATTAGGCCACGACAACTTCAGCCAAATCACCTGTTTGTCATGCAGCCACTCCAGCAACAGAATCAGGCTCAACTACCGTCGTCAGCCACATCTGACCTGCAGGCAATGCCGGTCTCGCAGCATGACTTCCACTCCTACCCACTTGTTGTGGAGTGCAGCATTGATGGATCAGAGGTGTTTGTAGATGTCAAGTACGATGCCGCCATCTTATCTCATCACATCGTGGACCACCTCACCGACCACTTTGCGCATATCACCACTCATCTCGCAGCCCTCAGTCAGACGGAAGCCCCTCAAGAGCAACTCGACGTCGCCCAGTTTAGTGCCGCTAGCCCTCGAGACGTAGAGCAGATGGTGCACTGGAATTCTGATATCCAGCTGCCATCGCCTGACCAAACACTGTACCACATCGTCGAAGCGCAGATACACAAGACGCCAGGTTTGCTCGCTATTGATGCGTGGGACGGCCAGCTCACGTATGCAGAGGTGCATGACTTGACAGCAAGACTAGCGACTCATCTCATCGCCCTCGGTGTGCAAAGGGAGCATTCGATAGCCCTTTACTTCGATAAGTCGAAATGGGCCCTCATAGCCATGATCGCGGTTCTGAGAGCCGGGGCTGCGTTCGTGCAGCTTAGTCCGAAGAATCCAATCGGCCGGTCCAAGACGATTCTGCAAAGCAGTCGAGCTAGTGTCGTGCTTGTTGCAGCCCAGTACGAAGCCAAAATCCGAGGTGTCATCGATATCCTTCCCGACAAGGGCGCGATCGTCGTCCCAATTGGCCAAGAATTGTTTGCGACACTTTCTCAGACAGATCATGTCGCGCTCCGCGCTATGACCGCACAGCCGAGCGACGCAGCTGTGATTATGTACACAAGCGGCAGTACCGGTGTTCCCAAGGGATTCGTGCTCCAACACGGAGCACTATCCGCAGCTGTGGCGGCTATGGCTACGGCACTCGATATCAAACAAGAGACCAGGGTCTTCCAGTTTACTTCGTACGTATTTGATGTTCACCTACAAGATGTCTTCTGTACCTTGTCACGTGGTGGCTGCGTTTGTATCGCATCAGAGGCTCAATTGATGAACGAACTCGGGAGGGCGCTGGCGTCTGCCCGGGCTGACTTGGTGCAGCTGACTCCCACCGTTGCGGGACTAGTTGAACACGAATCTGTGCCCGATTTGAAGACTCTCGTCCTCACTGGCGAGCTGGCCACCCGTGAGACAATTGCGCACTGGATGGGACAACTCCAGCTTATGAACGCCTATGGCCCAGCCGAGGCCGGTCTCAACACTTCACTCAATCGATCAATTGCACACGAGTCGGAGGGATCCAACATTGGTCGAGGCGTTGCTACCAGGCTTTGGCTCGTGGATCCGGACAACATCAATCTCTTGAGCCCAGTTGGCTGCATCGGTGAGCTGCTGGCAGAGGGTCCGTTGCTTGCTAAAGAGTATCTTGGCGACGAACATTTGACCTCTACAAGCTTTGTCACTGACCCAACCTGGGTTAAGACATACGGGCTGCCCAGTGGGAAACGCATGTACAAAACGGGCGATCTCGCTCAAATCAACGCAGACGGCACATTCACGTATCTGGGGCGTAAGGATACACAAGTCAAGATCAATGGTCAACGCATTGAGCTTGGAGAGATTGAGTGTCAGCTACAAGCCGCCTTGCAGACACTTCTTCCTAGTTGTGGTGGTGTAGCAGTGGAGCTTGCGACTACCCGGGACGACGACGACAACAATAACAACAAGCAGAGTCTTGCGGCTTTCATCGTATTCAGCGGAGAAAAGGCCGTCGCAACGAAAGAAAGGGAAGACGAAGAGACTATTCCCATGTCCGTGAACCACTCAATGCGTTCCGCTTTGTCAGATCTGCCATTCATGCTGAGGGACCACCTGCCACATTATATGATCCCTTCAATGTACATCCCCATCACCAATTTGCCCAAGAATACCAACGGCAAGCTGGATAGAAAGCGATTGAGGGAGATTACCAATCATGTGGATGCACACGACTTCTCTCTGGAAACTCCCTTGAATGGTCTCAGACTACAGCCATCAACAGAAATGGAGCTAAAACTTCGAGACATGTGGTGCCAGGTACTAGGTGTACATCCTGACTCCGTTGGGACCAACGATAGCTTCTTCCAGATGGGGGGTGACTCTGTCGCCGCGATGCGTCTTGTCGCTGCGTGCGAGAAGCAAGGTCTTTGCCTGACTGTGGCAGACATATTCGATCAGCCGCGATTTCGCGACCTTGCCACTGCCGTCCGAGCATCTAATGATCTTTCCGCAAGTCCCGCTCAGCACCAGAAGCCTCTGGAGCCTTTTAGCCTGTGGTATAAGCATACCGCGCATAATCACCAGCAACATCTTGCCTCCATTGCCAATCAGTGCGGAATAGAGCCTTCTCAGGTCGAGGACATCTACAATTGTACGCCACTTCAAGTCGGCCTGATGGCCATCACGATCAGGCAGCCACAGGCTTACACCAACCGCATCGTTTACGACATTCCAGATTCTGTGCCCACAGAGAAATTCATGGCAGCATGGTCATTGAATTATCAGCGCCACGCCATCTTGCGCACTAGGATCGTTCCCGATGTCGACCAGGAATCAAACTTCGTCCAAGTTGTGGTTCGAGAGAAGCTAGAATGGCAGCATAGCGCGGACCTCGACGACTACATCAAGTATGACCAAGCCCAAGGTTTTACTCATGGCTCACAGCTCGCTCGTTTCTGCATTGTCAGTGGTCTGGAAGGCGAGCCTAGGAAGTTTGTGTGGACCATCCATCACTCAATCTACGATGGGTGGACGCTCAAACTCATCCTCGAAGACCTCGGTCAACTCTACGAAGGCCACATGCTTCCTCCTTGCGTTCCTTTCAACGGATTCGTGCACTATCTACGCAATATAGACAACACAGCCGCCGCGGCATTCTGGCATTCTGAACTCGACGGCGAGCTACCTACGAGCTACCCAGCATTACCTGCGCCGAACTTCCAGTCCCGTCCGGACAGCTCCGTTGCTCGGGACGTAACCTTACCTCATGGGGCCAGCCATCAGTCTATTCCTAACATCCTGCAAGCTGCATGGCCGTTGGCATTGTCTATGCACACAACGACCGACGATGTCATGTATGCCATGACGCTCTCCGGTCGGAACGCGCCAGTCCCCCGCATTGCAGAGATGGCCGCCCCAACCATTACAACAGTACCCGTCAGGAGACGGATTGACTCGTCCACTACGATCTCGCAATACCTCTCGGCAACACATCGCAAGTCCATCGATATGATGCCCTTTGAACACACGGGTCTCCAGAACATCGACAAGTCCCTCGCACTGAACACCCTTTTTGTTATCCAGCCCACCATTCGTGTTGAGCATAACGAGGAGAAGCAGGAACGCGAGGACCCTATGGTTTCGTTGGATCCAAACACAGCGCCGCTACAAGGCTTTGACTCGTATAGCTTGGTGGTGGAGTGTACTCTCAGCCAATACGGAGTTCACATCGAAGCCAGGTACGACAAGCAAGTCATCACCGAGGAACAGATACAGCAGCTCATCAGTCAATTTCAGAGACTGATTCTTCTGCTACTGACTGAACCTCCTACGACCCGGCTTGTTGACCTTCCCATGGCGTCCGAGGAGGATGTGCAGCAGATATTGGCTTGGAACAACGAGGATGGCACTAGCCTGGAGCCAGTAAACGACTGTCTCGATCATGCGATCAGACGACAAGCTCTACAACAGCCGTTGGCTCAGGCCGTCTGCGCGTGGGATGGTAACTTGTCATATCGAGAGCTTGAATGGTTTGCTACGAAACTGGCCGGTCATCTTAAGAGTCTCGGCATCAAGCCTGAGGTCAAGGTTCCTGTGTACTTTGACAAATCACTTTGGGCTATTGTCGCGATGCTAGCTATCCTTAAGGCCGGGGGCATATACGTCCCGCTGAACCCGGCACATCCACTACAACATAATGAGGCCATTATCGAAGCAGTGGCCGCCTCGGTGGTGCTAACTACAAAAGACAATGCGCGCAAATTCAAGGACTCGATTTCTGTGGACTCGGATCTTCTTGGGTCGCTGTCTCTGTCAACCGCTGAGTATCAGGATGGGACTACGGTCACACACAACTCCGATAATGCAGCTGTGATTGTATTCACGTCAGGAACCACTGGAACACCGAAAGGTGTCGTCCTGACCCACTCGTCACTCAGCACTATGATGCGTGCCCAAGGTCCATCAATGGGCTTTTCCTCAAACACACGAACCCTTGCCTTTGCAGCCCCTAGCTTCGATGTTAGCAATAGTGAAGTTTTTACGACCCTCTATCACGGTGGATGCGTGTGCGTTCCTTCTGAGCACGATCGACTCAACGACTTAGCTGGGGCAGTAGCTAGGCTTCATGCCAATTGGTTATTTCTGACCCCAAGTCTAGCTTCGCAAATCGACCCAGCCTCTGTTTCTGGGTTACAGTTCCTAGCCCTTGGTGGCGAAGCCATTACTCAGAGCCTCGTGGACACTTGGGCGAGCAGACTCCACCTGCTCAATAGTTATGGCCCTTCCGAGGCAAGCATCTGGACGTCCATGGCACTTCTGGGCAAGGAGTCGGGTGTTCTCCCAACCAATATTGGTAGAGGCCTTGGCTGCAAGCTCTGGGTGGTCGACCCGTCCGACTACAATAGGCTATCGCCCATCGGCTCTACCGGAGAGCTGCTCATTGAGGGCCCGATCCTGGCTCGGGAATACCTCGACGATCCCAACCGGACAGATGAAGTATTTGTTTTGAACCCTTCGTGGACCAAGCTCGACGTTCAAGGGCAAAATCATCGTGATCAGCAAGCCGCCGACCGCCGTCTGTACAAAACGGGCGATCTCGTCGCATACTCAACAGGCGGATCTCTCATATACATGGGTCGCAAGGACACACAGATCAAGGTGCGTGGCCAGCGCGTGGAAATCGGCCAAATTGAACACCACCTGCAGCGACTCTTGCAGCAATGTCAAACGGCTAAAGTGGCCGTAGACCTCGTCTTCTCCAAGCACCAGCCGTCTCGCAAGACTCTGGGCGCCTACATTGAGGTGGTAGATGATGAGTGTTCGTCATCAGCCGATTCATTCAACATCGACGGGGTTATGATCCCCTCGGAAGGCTTCCAAAAAGAGATGCATCAGCTCCAGACCGCACTTTTGGATACACTTCCGCATTACATGGTCCCTACCGTTTTCATCCCAATGGAACGTCTCCCTATGACCGCATCAGGCAAACTGGATCGTCGAGTCTTGAGTAACTTGCTCTCGGATCTTAGCGACAAGGAGCTCAGGCCCTTCCGCTTGGCTTCGATTGCCAAGAATGCTCCTCAATCCGGAATCCAATTCAGGATGCGCAGCCTGTGGGCCGAAGTCTTGCAGATCGGCGATGAAGACTCCATCGGGGCCGACGATTCGTTCTTCCAACTGGGCGGCGATTCTCTCAGCGCTATTTTCCTAGTGTCGCTTGCGTCTAAGGCTGGCCTGACTTTCACTGTGGCTGATTTGTTTCGGTGCCCGAAGCTTTGCGACATTGCGGCTATTAGTCAGACGCAACAAGTTTTGCCGTCTTCTGAGGGGCCGTCGGAGATCCCGCCTTTCTCTCTATGGGAACATGGATTTGAAGATCTGCCAACCGCGATCGAGACGGTCGCCGATCAGTTTCATGTAACCGCTGATGATATTCAGGATGTGTACCCATGTGCTCCCCTGCAGGAAGGATTGGTCGAATTGTCCTTCCTCAACCCTGGTACATACATCAGTCGCAACGTCTTCAGTCTTGATGACTCAGTTAACATTGAAGCTTTCAAATCCGCCTGGGCCCAGGTTGTTCGGACTCATCCTATTATGAGAACTCGCATCACTCGACTTAGGGAGCTCAAGTCTGTGCAGGTTGTGACATATAACCAGCTGTCATGGAGCAAGGCGACATCTCTTCAAGGATACATCGAAGCAGACCACGATGCTCCGATGCTACACGGTGATCCCCTGGTGCGTTTTGGACTCGTCGAGAACAAACAAGGTGAACGTTTCTTCATATGGACCATACACCACGCCGTGTATGACGGCTGGTCTCTGAAGCTGCTGTTTGAGAGCTTCCTCAGATCATACAACGGCCAAGTAGGCACTCTCGAACCAGTGCCTTTCAATTCCTTCATCAAGTACATCCAGCAGACCAACCAGCAAGGAGCTCTTGACTTTTGGAACGAGCAGCTTGATGGAGACCTACCACTCGGCTTCCCTGCCCTGCCTTCTGCCACCTATCAGCCACGTCCCAACAAGGAGGAGAAACTGTCACTGACCCTTCCATCTACCCACGCAATCAACCTACACTCGCCCGCCACAATCTTGCGTGCCGCATGGGCTCTGGCTCTAACCAATATCACATCATCAAACGATGTCATATTCGCCATGACTCTTTCCGGTAGGAACGCCCCTGTTGCCAATGTAGTAGACATGGCTGCACCGACCATCACAACAGTTCCTATTCGCTCCCGCATAGATGCCAATCAGTCAATCGAGCAATATCTTGAGCAGACCAAGCAGCAAGCAATTAAGATGATGCCCTACGAGCATATTGGTCTGCAAAACATCCGAGACGCAGAGACGGGCAACCGTATCCCTCTGGACTTGAAGCATTTATTCGTTGTGCAGCCAGCTTCTGCGTCTGTGACAACTGAAGGCGATGCAACAATCATGCGTCCACTGCGCACAAAAGATGGTGAAGAGGATATCCAATTAGGCTTTGACTCGTACGCACTGGTCGTGGAGTGCCATGTCGAGGGCGACGGCGACGGCGCTGTTCATGTCTCGGCACGGTTTGACGATAAGGTGGTCGATCACGCCCAAATCAAACAACTACTTGTGCTTTTCGCTCACTTGGCTAACCTTCTATCAACAACGACGAAAACCTTCTCCCGCCTTTGTGACCTGACGATAGTGCCACCAGAGGACTTGGAGCAGATTATGCAATGGAACGATGTCCATGCCCTCCGCCCCTCGAGCCACTGTCTCCACGCCGTAGTGGTACAATGGGCGAAGAGCCAGCCAGACAAGCAAGCCATCTGTTCTTGGGACGCCGAGCTGACGTACCGCGAGCTGGATTCGTTGTCTTCTCAGTTGGCTCATCATCTAGTGGACAACCTAGGTCTCGCACCAGAGGTCATCGTCCCCCTCTATTTCGACAAATCAGCGTGGGCTATCGTGTCGATGCTGGCAGTATTGAAGGCGGGCGCCGCGTACGTGCCACTCAATACTGCATTCCCAATTGAGCACAACCAGTCTATCGTTAATGCCGTCGACGCCAAGGCTGTTCTGACAAGCAGCGAGCATTTGTCTCTGTTCGACAATGGCATCGTCATCGATCGATCATTCATCGAGTCTCTTCCCTCTGTTGGAAGCCGTCATCTCTCATCATCGGATCCTTCCAGCGCCGCTATCGTGGTCTTCACCTCAGGAACCACAGGCAAGCCTAAGGGCATCGTCCTGACCCACTCATCGCTATCCTCTATGATGCGCGCGCAGGGACCTCTGATGGGCTTCGATACATCTACACGCACACTACACTTTGCAGCCGCAAGCTTTGACGTAAGTAATAGTGAAGTACTTACTACTCTATTTCACGGTGGTTGTATCTGCGTCCCTTCCGAGTATGACCGTTTGAACCGGCTTTCTGAGATCACGAGCGAGTACAATGTCAACTGGCTGTTCCTTACGCCTAGTCTCGCGAACCAGCTCGAACCGGAAGCTTTCCCTAGTCTCCGACACCTTGCACTTGGTGGTGAGGCCGTCACCCGAGACCATGTCGCGCAATGGGCACCGAGAGTTCGTTTGTTGAATAGCTATGGCCCTTCGGAAGCGAGCATCTGGGCTTCGATGTCTCATCTCCGTTCTGGTACTGCGACTGTTGATATCGGCAGAGGGTTAGGGTGTGTTTTGTGGATCGTGGATGCGGCCAACCACGACCGTCTGATGCCAATTGGAACGATTGGCGAGCTCGTCATCGAGGGTCCAATCCTAGCACGGGAATACCTCAACGATGCTGAAAAAACACGGGAGTCCTTTATTCAAAACCCGCTGTGGTCGACTTCAGCCGGTCACGATCGACGGATGTACAAGACGGGAGATCTGGTCCGCTATGCAGCCAATGGATCGGGCACTCTCCTATACGTCGGCCGTAAGGATACACAGGTCAAGATCCGTGGACAGCGCGTCGAGATCGGCCAGGTCGAGCACCATCTCCATTCTCTTGTTCCCAGCAGTCTGGGCGTGGCTGTTGAGATGGTGACCAGCAACACCACGGCACGCGGTCACACTTCAAGGCAGGCTCTCGCTGCATTTGTGGCGATGGAAGGCGGAGACAGCGACAAAGTTCTCAGCCAAGTTACGACAACGTTTCAAACCAACATGTTCAAGGTGCGGACTGCATTGGCCTCACTGCTTCCGCCTTACATGATCCCGACCGTCTTTGTGCCATTGAGCAAGTTGCCATTGAGCAGGTCCGGCAAAGTGGACCGAGTGTACCTTCGACGCATGCTACATGGTCTAAGTGAAGAGGAGATGGCGCCGTACCGTCTTGCATCTGCTCTTAAGAGGGATCCCGCTACGGATCTTGAGTCACAGATACAGTCACTCTGGGCAGATATGCTCGGAGTCGCAGCTGAGTCTATCGGGCTAGACGATAATTTCTTCATGCTAGGTGGCGATTCCATTAGTGCCATTAAACTCGTCTCCGCAGCTCAGAGAGTCGGTCTACACTTCGCCGTGGCTGATGTATTCAGCCACCCCAAGCTCTGCGAACTGACAGCCTCTTTGGAAGAGACAAGATCAACACGCCTCCCGGACGATGATGCCGTTAATCTTGCTCCTTTCGCGCTCTGGTCCTACACACATGACAATCTGCCAAGTGCACTCGAGCATCTATCTGCTCAATGCGACGTGGCTGTCGAGGATATCGAGGATGTCTACCCTTGCACCCCTCTGCAAGAAGGTCTCATGGAGACATCTTTGCTGCAAGAAGACACGTACATCAACCGCAACATGTTCCCATTGGACGCAGTGACCGATATCGCAGTATTCCAGCAGGCATGGTCCCAGCTTCTCGATCACTACCCTATCTTGCGAACACGCATCGTGCCTTCGCTAGGCGGCAAGAACTTGGTCCAGGTTGTTACGCGCAACCACCAGACGGCCTGGCAGTACCCAGACTCGGTAGACGAATATATGAGCAAAGACAAGTCGAGACCTATGCGGTACGGGGATGCGCTTGTCCGGTATGGCCTTGTGCGGCCACGGCCCAACGGCAGCGGCGATTCAGGATGTTGGACTTTTGTTTGGACTCTCCACCATTCCATTTACGATGGGTGGACACTGGACATCTTGCTCGGCAGCCTCAGCCAGCTGTATAATCAGCAGAAGATCCCAAAGGTATTGCCTTTCAACCGATTCATCCGTTTCGTCAGCGAGACAGATGCCAGTGCCTCTCGCAAGTTTTGGGACTCGCAAATCGGTCGGGGCGATCTGCCCTCAGGATTCCCACCTTTGCCTTCGACGACGTACCAGGCCAGACCTAACAGGTCCGTGATGCACACTATCACAATCGCGTCGTCAGCTTCTTCAACTTCATCAACGGCAAATGTTCTTCGCGCTGCCTGGGCTTTAGTGATAGCAACTCACACGTCAACTGAGGACGTGATTTTCGCCATGACGCTGTCGGGACGTAACGCTCCGCTGCCTCATATTGCCGAAATGGCTGCGCCGACTATTACAACTGTGCCAATGCGCATCTCGCTTCGACAGAATGATACTGTGCGTGAATACTTGCAGGCAATCGACCGTCAGGCCGTCGAGATGATGCCGCATGAGCACGTTGGGCTTCGCAACATACGCAAATCGCTAGTAGGTAATTACCAGTCGTTGGAGCTGCGGCATCTGTTCGTCGTTCAACCGAATGCTCAGAAGATGGGTCGGGCGAGTGTCCTTCGCACAAATACCGGGACGATGGCTTCTGTCGCATCTGCAGGGTTCGAGTCCTACGCTCTCGTCATCGAGTGCAGTCTCACGGATCAAGGCGCTCAGGTTGAGGCCAAGTACGACGACACTGTTCTGAGTGTGGAAATTGTTCAGAAACTCTTGAACCAACTGGCCCGATTCAGCGGCATCCTCTTGGACCCGGCAACCCACCAGACGAAGCTGCACGACCTGGCCCTCATCAGTGCCCAAGAGCTGGATCAGATCACAGCGTGGAACAACACGGTCCTCTCCCCAGTTGAGGAATGCGTCCATGACATGGTGGTACGTCAAGTCGTCAAACGGCCGGGGGCCCCTGCCGTATGCGCGTGGGATGGCGACCTTTCATACAGCGAACTATCTGACTTGGCAATCCGGCTATCACTCCATTTGCGACAACTTGGCGTGGGCCCTGAGTCTCTGGTGCCGATCTACCTTGACAAGTCTCTGTACACAGTAGTGGCCATGCTTGCTGTCTTGTACGCGGGCGGCGCAAGCGTCCCCCTCAACACGGCTCATCCTCTAGAGCGCATCAGGACCATGATCGATCAAGTGGAGCCCACGTTGATACTTACCGATGGTCGCCATGCTGAGCAGTTCAAGCTTTATAATGCACATGTTATCGTGTTGGACGCCGCCCTGTTGCAGTCTCTTCCGCGCTCCGTCGGTACCTCCGCCTCTGCCATCATATCGCCCGCCGCCACTCCGGAAAACTCTGCCATTGTCACTTTCACCTCGGGCAGCAGTGGTACGCCCAAAGGTGTGGTGCTGACACATTCTTCTCTTAGCAGCATGATCCAAGCACAAGGCTCTCGAATGGGATTCAGCGATACGACCCGAACGCTCCAATTTGCAGCTGCGAGCTTTGACGTTAGTAATAGCGAGATCTTCACAACGCTGTCTTACGGCGGCTGCGTCTGTATGCCATCAGAATTTGACCGCCTCAACAATATCTCTGACACGATTTCCCGTTTTAACGTCAACTGGCTTTTCATGACACCGAGCCTCGCATCCAAGATTGAGCCCGACACTGTTCCTAGTCTGAGGCACCTGGCATTAGGTGGCGAAGCCGTAACGGGCAATCTTTTACGTCAATGGGGGGACAAATTGCAACTCATCAACAGCTACGGGCCCTCGGAATCCAGCATCTGGACGTCCATGGCGGTTCTTCCTGGTGGCCCAGTCGGCGACTTATCGCCTGCCAACATAGGAAAAGGCCTCGGGTGCAGGCTATGGATTGTAGACCCAACGAATCACAACCGACTGTCGTGCATTGGTGACGTTGGCGAGTTGTTAATCGAAGGGCCCATACTTGCGCGCGGTTATCTCAGAGATGAGGAGAAGACGCGTGCGGCATTTATCGTGAACCCATCTTGGGCCGCCGATAAGGACTCTGAACACGGGCGACGATTTTACAAGACGGGAGATCTCGTCCGGTACTGCTCCGACGGGTCAATGGTTTATGTTGGCCGAAAAGACGCCCAAGTCAAGATACGAGGTCAGCGCGTCGAGTTGGCCGAAGTGGAACACCATGTAAAGGCTGTGCTCAAAAGGTCGGAAGACATTGCCGTGGAGGTGCTCCGTCTGCGCTCCGATGAGCACTTCGAGCGACAGGCGCTTGGCGCTTTCATTATCACGACAGTCGCAGAGACCGATATCTCCACCTCCACGAACTCAAGTGAATTGCCCGTTCCGCTGCCTGTCTCTGAGGCTTTCCAGGCGGAGATGCGCGATGTACAGAACGCACTAAACAAAATGCTACCTTCATATATGGTACCTGGACTATTCATACCCATCGACCGATTCCCAATGAGTCAGTCCGGTAAGCTGGACCGCAAACAGCTCCGTCAACTCATGATCGAACTGGACGACAAACAACTGGCGTCGTATAGACTGAGTACGGTATCTCGTCGGGCGCCGTCAACTTCGCAAGAATTACTGCTACTTCCCTTGTGGGCCAAGGTTATTGGTGTGGAAGAGAGTGCCGTCGGGGCTGATGATGACTTCTTCCTCATGGGCGGCGACTCCATCTCAGCCATGGAGCTAGTCAGCCTGGCACGGTCCGCCGGCATTTCGCTGACAGTCGCCAATATTCTACAATACCCCAAATTCTGTGACATGGCTTTGACAACAGCGACGACGACGACGACAACAGCCGACGTCGAGGCGAATGCGCGCGGCTTGACTCTTCGCGCTGGTGTCAAGCCCTTCTCTACATTGGCAAGCAACGGAAATGACGATGTCGTTGAGTCCATCAGACGACGAATCATGCCCCTGGTTCAGAGAACCCAACCATCAGCCGACATTGTTGACGCATATCCCAGCACAGACTTCCAAAAGTTCTCGGCAGCCTTCGCTCTATCGTCATCGAGATGGTCACTGGTTTACGAATGCCTCGATGGCACGGGATTCATCGACATCGAGCGGCTGCAGCACTGCTGGACCCAGGTCGTAGACAGTCAGGACATCCTACGCACCACCTTCGTCTTCTTGGACAGCGACTTGATACAGGTCGTCCTGCGGAACATCGATCTCGGCTTCACCGTGCATGATATTGGCGCTGACACAACCACGACGATTGAGGATTACACCGATGCGCTTCGAGCTCGTGACATGGACCAGCGACAGGTTACGGGTGCGCCTTTTGTACGATTGGCACTGATCCGCAAACTCGGCAGCGACAAGCACCGCATTGTGTTCCGCATCTCCCATGCGCTGTATGATGGCATCAGCCTTCCCACCATGTGGCGTCATCTTGAGTCCCTCTACAATGGGAGCACAGCTCCAGCTCCGACAACGGTCCCCTTCTCACACTTCATATCAGCCGCACTGGCAGATTCTCAGCGCGATGCAAGTGTACAATACTGGCGTCACTTCCTCAAGGGCAGCTCCTTGACATCAATCACGAACGGCTCGCACCCCGTAGCCCGAGCCCGCGCATCGCCATCGCGTGTCAGCTACACACGTCAAATTGTGATGCCGATCGGGGGCAACGTCACCTTTTCCAACGTCCTGCAAGGCGCATGGAGCCACGTGCTATCAGCCGTTTCTGGTCAATCCGACATCATCTTCTGGCATCTAGTCAACGGCCGGAGCCAGGCCACAGATCTCGTCCAGGGGCCCTGCGTCAACTACGTTCCTGTGCGCGTTCGAGTCGATTCCCACTCTGACTTCAACCACGAAAACGCTAGCATTATGCGCCAGCTCCAAGATCAGCAAGTAGCCCGTCTCCCATACGAAAGTCTAGGGTTCCAAGATCTAGCCCGCACTTGCACAGACTGGCCCACCCTGTCAAACCTGCACACAGCCGTGGCGCACCACAACTTGGACATTGGCAACAACCTAGTTCTCGGCGGTACGACCTACATACTGCACTCTCTACCCGACGACTACGATATGATCGACATCAAGGTGCTTTCAAATGCCGAACCCGGTGGGCACAGTTCTCGCATTTCCCTTTCCTACGCTGAGGACCTCGTCACGCCCGAATATGCCGATACGCTATTAAGTGCGCTTGGGCGCGCAATCGCGGGGCTTCCCCTTGACACAATCGAGCCGCCACCGCCACCACCTCGAGAGGAAAATTCTTCTATAAGCAGACAAGAGCACGAAGAGTACGGCGAGGACATCGACGCAGCATCGCTACGGCTTGTCCAAGCGGCGTGGACAGATGTCTTAGGCAGCACCGCCTGGTCCACCTGCGACTCTTTCGTGCAAGCAGGCGGCACGTTCATGCATGCTGTCCAGCTGGCCGCTTTATTATCGTCAGAAGGTGCATACATTGAGACAGACGATATCACAACTTTGTCTACGAGTAATGCGCAGCGGAAGGCGGCGTCTATGGCGCGAAAAGGAGGTACCTCTCTTACTGCGACGTAATCATCGCGCAATATTCCTGTAATGCACAATTTGTTTGTTTTCATTTCCTATGTATTTAGCTCTTGTTCGAGTCCTTACTGTTGAACAGAGAAGTTTGTTAAAGGCGTTTCTTTTTGTTTAATTATTGCTACTTTTTCCTTGCCGTACTTTTCCCTGTATCTGGATAATAGCAAATTAAGTAACGTGTATCTTGATGGTAGATAATATGTATGAAGTTTGTTACTGCATACTGAACGATGTTTTATAAGTGGTATCCATAGGCCAGCGTATCTCTACACCCGTGTTTTTTTTCTTTTTGCAAAATTCACGCCATGCGCACCTTAGATTTTTAAAGTATCTTTATAATAAAATTCAATACTGCTGCGAATAATATTTAGGACACCTGTGCACGTCCGTGGGTGTCGCCTTTGTCAACGGCATCTATGTGCTTCTTGCTAATTGGACTAGGAGAGTCTAGGGTAGGATGCATATCCTCAACCTGTGTATACTATGCTGTGACTTGGGAAAACATGTTGGTCCATTTCAACGACGCGAAGAACGACTGTTTCTTTTCTGAACCCTCCCAGCTCGAACGCCAGAGGGGATCCATCCCGGGCCTCCCTAGACTCGGTTCAACGGGGCCTCTAATCTGGCAGTCCTGCTTGCAGCGAGTTCGGCCATATGTGTTTTCTTCTCTTCATCGGAAAGCAGATTATTGGCTTCTCTTTGTGCTGCTGAAAGCTTTAGAAACTGTCGCAAAAGTCCGTCTAGAAATGGAAGTTGATTTTGTGCTTCATAACTGGATAGCATGTTCGTGAAGTCTTCGCGTACGTGACGGGGATCAGGGTTACCCATCATCCTGACCAGGCCAGCTGAAGCACAGCGACATGCAAGACATAGCTCTACTCACGAGAAGAACGCTCCGATTACCTGGTGCACACCTTTGGAAATATCCGACAGCCTCTTCAACAGGATTCGCAAGGACTCTCTTGCTGTAGTAAATATATAGGCTTAGTCTCGACCAGACCGCCAATCTCATAAGACAGGGAGGAGGGTACTGTTTACCTTGATGATACCATTGACGTATTCAGCCATTTCCATCTGATCACTGAATGCCACCTCGGCCATCTTCAATTCGAATTTTGTATTCATTCAACAATACCGGCGAATCGGTGGGTAAAGCTACTTAGCCATACTAGTTTTGCTAAGGCTCGTCTTTTCACTAGATCTCCTGCAGAGAGATTACAATCGATCGATTTCTCGAGGTTACCGCCTTTTTCCTTCGGTGGATGATAGGGCATTCTGCACTAACCTTATTTTAGGGCTATCCTTTCTAGCCAATGGCGTACTGATTCTCACTTTCTAACCAATAACAGGACCTTCAGTGCGACTTTGCCTAATTAATTGGGTCATGTAGCCCGTAAATCGTTCCGACATTGGCTAGCGCTGCATAGCACTCCCAGACCGTCCGTTGCCAGGACATGATTCTTCACCTAGATTGGGAGGAATTGTTTACCAACCTTGCCCGCTATTCATCCCCCCTCCACACTTCATGGTAAAATACTCAAGCACCGTATATGACTCTGTCTCTTATATAAGCCAAATCTCATCGACATCACCACTGTCATTTTGTTCGTATACCACATTATGGACCATTTCCGCAAGATAGAGCAGCACCTTCTTGATAACGGTTCCGAATGTACCATTTGCGGTAAGCGTATTATTGGAGGCTCAGCCGACCTACGACGACATCAGCGACAAGTGCACACTGGACTTTCTGCTGCGAAAGTACGTCTCGATAAATGGTGAATTAGTGGATATACTCTAATACTCCTAAGCTCGTCAGAGATCAAGCAACCTTCAGTGAAAACACGGCTACAAACTTGCAGAGCAAGATTCAACCACCGGGCGATACGACACCCCCTGATATTATCCAGACCGTACAGAGTTTTCTCAAGTCAAGACCAAGCAAAGTTCGTTTCTCTGGCGGCAAATTTCAGGTTGGGGATTTAGGTGGCAAGACCGTCACTGGCATGCCAAAGTACTTCCAACAAGACGGTCGATTAAGGCAGAGGTTTAACTGGATGAAGCCCGCTGGTATCCAACCACTGTTTCCTCAAAAAGCCTCCGTTGAAACCGCCGGGTCAAGACAACCCCGCCGAGCTTGTGCTATCCGACCGCCCTCTATTCATCTCAACACCCAATGGCAAATTCCCCCGATGGGGTCTTTCAGCAATATTGATACAAATATGTACACTCCTGCTAAATTTCCGAATTGGAAGAGGCCAACGGGATGGAAGTGGCCTTGGCCCACTGATCCGACATCCATCCCTGGAGGCGCACAGCAGTGTGCTTTGTGTAACGAAAGATTTTGTAGATGTATCGAGACCAGAGTCTCCCAGATACGGCCCAAGATTATCAACGTCGGAGCTATAGGAGATGGGGTGGAAGCCACAATCAACTATAGTGTTGGCGAGCTGATTGGGGAGGTTACTGGTGAGATTGCACCTTACGGACAATACACCGATGGCTGGGCCATATCACTAAGCCGTGACGATCTGGGTGACGATAAGTTCCGCAGCGTCTGCGATCTGCACACCTTAAACTTTGGTAACTGGGCACGCAATATCAATCACTCGTGCCAACCAAATGTTTGTTTTCTAGAGAAGCCCATTTCTGGTAGATGGAGAATCGTTGTGGAAGCGATTAAGCCGATTCAAGTTGGAGAAGAGGTCTTGGCTTCGTACGGCCAGGATTACTTCAAATTTGATGGCTTAAAATGCCTTTGTGGGACCAAGTACTGTTTTGAAAAGGGTAACGAGTAAACATATGATAGCTGGTCGTTATCGGGCGCAGGACTGGAAAATGAGAGCAGTCGATTCCTCTCTTCTTACATAGTTACAGGAGTTATTTGGAAAGCTGCCCCTTTTCAAAGCTTGGGGGAATAACATACGCTCTTTCCATCATCTCTTCGACATCCAGTAACTGCCAGTTGGGTTCCCTATGGATTCCCAGGCAACTGAAATCCTTGCTAATACCACCTTACTGTCAGGCTACAAAGCGAAAAGGCCTACTATCAGCGAAGATTCCTGTTTTGTACGATGATTGATGCCGCCGGGGACAAAGCCACCGTGCGGGTTGATGAAATCGAGCGCTCGTGCGCTTTTGACAGTCGTTTTGTTCCACGGCACTGAGGACGAGGAGAGTACCGTGCCTCTGTGCACTGCCATGTAGTTGAACGATGTGGTGATAGTTGTAGGGGGGTTTGGTAGACAGGCTTCGTTTAAGGTGAAATGGGACTATATGAAGAATTTTGATGTGTGGAGTGAAGCCACCGGCCTTGGGTCATATTGATAGCTGAGGGTCAATTACTTGTGATGAGCGAGCTGTTGTTATGAAAGGAAAACCCATCAGTAGGGAAAACGGGAAGCTGTTTCAACAAGCCTGCAGATTGTTGCCAGAAATGCGGTGTTCGATAATTGTGGGACAGCCAGAGCCGATGATATCGCTTTCGAGCGAGACATTTCTCATCTAATTTTTAGTAACGAGTGGTTGATTGTATTAAATGGTGGCACCAGTCGTTGGTAGAAATGTCACTCCAATATCAGAGTTACCCCAGCTGGGCTATATACATATTTATGTATACTAACGCAAGGATCAGGTTTCACTACTCCGCCTTCGGCTTAGCGCGCACGTTCCTTTCTCACCACTATCGACAACAACGTCACATCCACCACCATCGCTACAATGAGTGCACCTGCCAAGTCCTAGATAGAGGTTGACGAAAACACCCCCCCAGCAACTGCTATTTGTCCACAGTAGCCCTCAAGTCTCACTGCGGTGACAAGAGGATGCGCACGGCCACATTCACTTCTACAGACACGATCATGATGTCGTCAGGACATTAGGTCCCCCCGAGCAAACAGCCCAACTAAAAGGTTTAGAATGCAAGAAAACAATATACGAGGGGGTTAATCCCATATTCACACAACAGGAGCGCCTACGACAAGGTAAGCCTGGATGTAACAAGAATAGGTACAAAGGACGTGTCAACTAAAGAACCTAACAGCTACTCCTGGTTGCTCAGCCTGTATCGAAAGTGCCACCAGTGAAGCTGTATTCAATCTCGGCTGCCTGTGAGTTTCTTCAAAGTGGAACTTGTCGGATGTCGTGGTCTGCCGGATGAGTTGCTGAATTGATTTTTTGCGTTCATAGTAAAGTCGGGAAAGATTGGGCCAACTAGTCATAAGAATTGACAAGATATATTGAACTGAAAGACTTGTTCTTCTTTTTCACCCTGTGTCTACGAAGTGCTGAACTGTATTATACTGCCCCCAGGAAACTCTAGTGTTAATGATTTTCATCAGAATTTCGGATTCCTCGCCCATTGAGCGAGACTCCTTGGGCTTCAATGCTTCGAGCTTGGCTGCGCCACCTTATGGGTACCTGCTTCTCAACATCAGGCAGTTGATAATCTGCGATTGCCACAGCTGCGTATCAACCAGCCTCTTATGCGATATCATCATCGAGTAAGACATCCAAACTCAACCCAGAATCTTTTGCCCATGCAAGAAGTCTCTGTGTTACTCTAGGCCCCCCTCTCATAAGTTTCTGCAAAAGCTCTTGGTGTTCTTGAACTAGCCGGACTTGTTGAAGCATTTCAGAAATCATTTCCGTACTTTTCGTCTCGGCACGTAATGCGGCCTTCGAAGCGTGGTATCTGGCGTTGAACTCAGCCAACTCCTTCTCAACTGCGGCGAGCTTAGACTCCTGGTGGTCAAGCTTCTTTTTAGTTATTGCTATCCTTTCTTGCGCATCTCGTTCCGTAGCCAGGGCCAAGTTTGCGAGTCTTTGGGCAAGAACATACTGCTCTTGTAACGATTGCTAGTCGCTTTTCTGGAGGGCTAGAGCTGCTTGACATTCTTGGACCGTGATCTCAAGCCTTGCGAGGCTCTTTGCGGGGCCGTCGAATAGTGGTTCCTAATTCTCTGACCCATCGACTTTTGCTTCGCTCGCTCTGAGGTCATCGCATAGTGTTATCGCTAGCTCCTGTAAGCGCTTCAGGATTGAATATTGACTGTCCATATACTCATTGCGAGATGGCATAACATCGTTCTTGGAGTCTAGCTCGCCCTGGGAGTCAAACTGTGCTTGTCAGTCTCTGCGGCTCATTGAATCTGTTGACAAACCTGGCCGCTATTGATGTGTGCCAATGGGAATTTGGCTGGCCCATACATGGCGTTTTTTGGTGTTGGCGTGTCGTGGATGATAATGACTGGAGAAGTCGAAGTATTGTTGGGGTGGGTAGGTGGACGTCATGGCGTTTCCTCGCAGGTTTTCGTGGCAGCAGCGACAGGCGAACTTAGGCCTCTCGAAGCCCGTTCGGTACGGCGGCGCTTCACAGCAGAAATTGGAGTTGCAGGGAGCGACGGTGACGAGACTGTTGTTTTGCGCTGGTGGAGAGAACGACTCGGACCGACCACATTTGCGAATCGACTACATCCGGGTGCAGTGTCACCTTGGGTGAGGACCTGCTGTCGACCAAGTCCTTCTGCAGGCAGTCCCTCAGTACGGAGTTTATCATGGTCATCATGATTGTGTCTCGACTGGTGCGATAACTTGCGAAACCGGCGCATGTTGACATCGATTCTGGGAGATGAGGTCGTCTGTGGGGATTCATCCAAGAGATATGTCACTGGTTGAGCAAAGATATGGCGAGCTGAAGTCGACTGTATCGGTTTAGGTGATGGCCAGGGTTGAGAGCGAGATGCGCTACGAGGTGGTGTCGGAGACACGATAGAAGTAACTGACGTGATGAAATGCTCCGACAAAGAGAAGGAATGAAGTACGGCGATGGATGAGAAACTGATCGCATGTAATATGAATTTTTTCTGAATGAGTGTGACGTAACATGGAATCCAAGAATTGCGTTGTTGTTGATGTCGACGTGGGAAGTCAAGAAGCAAAAGAGACGGAGACGGTGATGATAGCGAAAGTTATGCATATGCCGAGTTATGCATGAGGCGGTACGTACCTGACCTGATAAGACATGATGAGACCGATAAGCAACGTCTTGACCACGTCCAGAGCTATCTACCCTAAAGAGAGCAGAAAGCACTCGTGGGAGAAGGGCAATCATGTCTGAATAGAGTAATTGTCATTGACTTATCACAGTGATATTTAATGGCGTCTTAGCTAGGAACCCGCCATATCATGAGCAATACCTGGACTTGATGGACAAGGTTGTTTACTGACACATCACCAATGACCAAACTCACGGTCCACTCATTAATCGTGTTCACAATCAAGCCAGACGGTCGTTCATGGCGGGGCCGGAGGCCACGGTCTTCTACGATTTGAAAGTCAAATGTCAAAATGTTGACACAATATTGGGCACGGCGCTATGATAGGATCAACCTCCATGATGACTAAGCGCACAAGGGGCCGATCGTCTGGAGGTCATCTGCCACTACCAGCGGAAAGCCAATCAGCCTGCGGCTATCCACCATGCCATCCAGTAGAGAACCAACCAATCACTTTCGGATTTTAGTGCAAGTGAGTGCTAGGATGCTGTCACATCGGGCGATCCACCAAACTATTTAGGTAATTGCACTTTTTCCCCCCGACTCACTTGGGGAACAAGCACGCTGGATCAGTGTGCAATGCATAGGTAGGCAATGCACCTTTCACCATGTGAGTGGTAGAATCTGTGCGAGGCTGGGGCTATCTGACGTCTTTCGGACCAGGATACACAACAGGCGACAGTGGCTCAACTCAAATAGCTCACATCTGTACAGGACGAGCCAATATCAATCTGTTGATTGACTTGTCAGGTCAAATATCGCTCTATACCTACCTAGGTTCAAGCCAATCGTAGTACATCATTTTGTCAAAAATGACTCAGCGCGGATAAACCAAGTTTTTGAGCGAATCACCTTCGATAGAAACAAATCTTGGGGCTATTTTTGAATCAAAAAAAGCACATTGCGTTTTTGACTATCTATTTTTCAATTGAAGAAGATATTAGTCCTCCTTTGAGAAAAAAATTTAATTGCTGTTTCACAACTGGATTTCCATTGCGGCATATGCCTCTCTGGCTCACGAACTGTTTTCGCCTACAACGTCCATGTCTAGGGTAGGCAGTCTGATAAGATTGGTCAAGTAGCTCGCTTATGTCTTAGTGCCCTCAGACCCAATTTTCCCTTCTGGCAGTTTGATCCTACCGAGGTTGTCGACGATTGGTGGTAGGGTGGTATCGACTGAAAGGTTGAATTGCTTGGCGCCTGGGCCGCTGGATATACTCAGGAGCTGAAATCTCATTCGGCGGAAGAAGTCAGAAAGTTCCTGCACAGACGCACCGTTGATGGCCTGAAATCATCAAATTGAAAGGGCTTCACAAGCCTCGATACAGATAAAGAACATCGTGACCTGTGCTAGACCGCGAACAGCAGCGAGGAATGCGGCGGATAGCCTTCAGGCAGGGGAAACTGGCTCGACAGTAGCGATAGGGACGAGGAAGATATCGAGAGATTGGCTCATCGCAGAGGTGAGGCAACTGATAGATTTGAACTTTCGCCACGGAGTCGAGGCCGGATGAGTTTGCTTCGAGCTGGGCGGTGAAACACTTGAGGCCTGCGCTGTATGATGAAATTGTCGGAATTGAATACGGCTCGAGTTGATGCGGTAGACTTCTCTTGATGGTTCGGGATGTATCTGCCGATATGACGTAAAGAGAGAATCATGGTTTGTCGACTTGAGCTTGTAATCAGCGAAGAACGGGTAGAGCATTCACTACATACATTACAGCACAAGCAGCGCTAAAGCACAACCCCGAATATATTAGAGCCCACTGTCTTCCGCTGCAAGTGCACCACCTATGCCGGGCAGGCAACAATCAGTGCCCCGCCTCTGCCTTCTCCCAGGCTTTTAAAAATTCACGTATCTTTCCGGCTGCATCTTTTCTTTTCCACAAACACACCAAATTGAAAACACTGCTTTCTACCAAGCTCATCATCAGCGCTCTCTTTGCTTTTCGCTGCGCATCAACCGCTTGTCAGGATACACGATCGACATCATTCAACCGCCTATCCCAACACCCACTGCAAATCGGCATCCGTTACTATGTCGGTACTGAATCAGGACCGTGGATCAGTCGGGCGCACGGCTCCCCGTGTACAGCAATCCAACGGAACCATTAGTAAGCGGTCTCATCTATCTACCTAACTTGCCGGTAATTGACTTCCGTATGGCCAGACCGTGCCCCATTTGCAATTACACGCCACTACACCAAGGATAACTAGAAGGTGTCCTTTGACGTTCAGATGACGGACAACACCGAGATCAAAATGGACGAACGCGAGCTTCAAACAACCGAGCCGGAACTTGTATACAACTGGTGGAAGAAGTTCAAGGGCGGACGCGACGCCAGAACCGGACTCGACCACTGGCACCCCTTTCATATCCTTGGTCACCGCACTACCAGGAAAGGGTATCAATATCTTGTCCAATGGGTTGGATACGATAAGAATGAGGCCACCTGGGAGTTTGCCGACAATCTCCGAGACATGTCTGCGGAACTCAAGAATGAGTACGACGAGGAGCATTCCCTCGAGGGTTAGGAAAATCATGCAACTACCTTAGGCATGGGGTAATTCACGGTCCCATGCTCAAGTCGAGTATTCAGACCAAGACTGTGAAGACACCGAAGAGGAAGGCTCGGAGGACTCGGACAAACAAGAATACATCGAAAAAGAAAACTCGGAGGACTCAGACCAACAAGAAGACCCTGTCTTAGAGAGAGGCTGGAATCTTGTTCGCGCAGTCATTGATGAACGGTTCAAGGACAGTGGTTCCATTCAATAGTACAAGGCAACAAACGAGGGCAGCCAAGGAATCTCTACTCAAGATGAATACAAACGGAGCTTTATTCTACTTCAACTCTTAGTCTTGTTCTTAGCAATTTGACACTAGAGTGTTCTTGACGTGATGAAAAAGATGAATTTACTGGGAAATAGGGAAATTACCTTGTACTTTTACCTCTACCATATCTACCAGATAGGCTTGCTGACCGACGTTGGAAGCCAAGCCCTGATCTATCCACCGAAGAGACCTGAGACAGAGTCGAAGGTATCCCCGTGTTCTGATACGGAAGGTCTTCTCATCATGTCCTTTGAGGTCATTTGCTATTGAGTCCTCGCTCCTTATCAGTGTTTCACAGGAAAAGGGAAAGGGAGAAATACATCCAATGTTTAGTAAGTTGACGGGCAGATCGGCGCCGTTCCGTTTTGCGTTGAAGAGATCTATTGTCTTCTGGGCTGGAAGACGTTGGGTTAAGAATTCCTCTCTAGCGGCCTCGATAGCGTCTGTGGCTTCAGCAAGGTAATTGAAGGCAAGGATATTTCAGTCTGCAGAATCTGGCCTGCTTTCTTCAACGGCGTCCAGGGTAGTCATAGGTTCGTCTCGTATAATATTCTCATCGGTATGTCGTGAAAGCTCAGAAGCGGGTGGACTCATCATGCCCAAAGTCTGTATTTGCCTTGGTAATGACCCAGAGGAGTTTTGCAGCGCGGGACAATTCTTTGATGGTGTTTGTATGCGCGTAGAAGTCGTTGCATATGGCACACTTTTTACATTTCTGGATGTGCTTGTACCAATGCGATATGGAGTAAACAACGCCACAAGTCGTGCACTGCTTACTGTTGATGGCCATCTCTGATAGTGAGAGCGAGAGCGAGATGGGGCAGTGGCGGCGGCGGCGAACGAAAAGTCTAGGCGATGGATATAAAGATGAAGAGGAAAGAAAGAGAATGATTTTTCTTCTTCTTTTTCTCTCGAGTGCACTCAACTCATGCTCTTTCTTTAATTCTCTGGTCATTTCATTTTTCGTCCGTTTGTCTTTGTTCTTGTTTGTTTGTTCTCTCATTTAAGGCTTTTGCAGATAGAGGCGGGTAGAGGTATTCAGAACAAACGACGCCCAAGCCACCAACAATCTTCAAGGGACTAAATTTCCAGTTGGTCTACCCACCTAGCTAGGAAGCTAGTCATTTTCTTGACAGACAGCCAAATATCTATATGATTAGAAATCCCCATAACATCAAAATTAAGACCGTCTTACTCTTGTTTTCTCTCTTTATTCCACAATCCTTTAGAGTTACTTCGTCAGATCCAAGTGATGGGTGAGTGCACAGGCGTGACGGGCAACCTACAGTGAGCGACCCACTGAAGCTTCCCCTGCATTACAGGCTTTACCCAATGATATCGCGTCAGTATCCATTCCATCAGTCAACTGCACGAGCTTCAAGCTGACGCATCGTACTGAACTTGTAAGCGTCGTGACTGTTGCGAGATCAACTTCTGGCGTCTTGTGATGTTTAAAATCCTGTACGAGTTTAAATCTACCAGGGAAATTTGCCTAATGTCTAATCATTTCAGAATGCTAAGATCTCAGGCTGCTTGGTGTCTTTCCAGTAGTGTGACGCCAGTGACGTCAGTTGATTGGGTGCTCAGGTATATTAAAGGTGGAACGCCGACAGAGGTGAAGAAAAGAGGCTGAGTATAAACCAAAAGGTGGTGGTAAGGATTGAAGTGAGTCTTTACTCTGTCGATTTGGCGATGACAAAAACCAGAGATGGGAAGATGCAGAAGATTGAGATGAGTCAAGGCGACTCCAGGAACCCGTCGTCGACCTATAACTAGTCGAGGAAGATGGCAGTGAGAATTGGGACAAAGGCAAGAAGGCGGGCTCAAACATACCAGAGACACGGATGGTAATCGAGAGCACTATTGTATGATAAGGCGTCGTCATCAAGGCTGTTGCCGATAAACAAAGGCAAAGTTGAAGCGTTATGGCAGTTAGATATATGACGCAGTTGGACTGAACACTGGAATTATTAGTTGCAGAGATTCATCGTGCGCAATATAATAGCTAGAAACGTCCTCATGCGTTACCATACAGCGGTCAGGCATAGCTCTAGTGATGATCCTGGCCAGGAGCTTATGGCTCAATTAAAAGACAAATTGAAATTCCATTTTTGAGAATAGGAGGAACAACCTTTAGGAAGAGAAGGCGTTGTCGAAGCCGAGGCAGAATAGCCGTGCCGTACTTAGAAGCTGAGCTGCCGGCTCGCGCTTCGAGAATAGAGGTTGAGGTCGTATGTTGTCGACTATCATAGGCAAAGGCCGGGACGTTAGCAAAACAAATTTGACTATTTTGGTGGTAGTCTGCCATACCGATAGAGGTTTCGCTGGATAGCCAGCGACTTGAACTTGACGCAAGAGAGATGACTAATTCCTTCAATCGATGGAGCCGCGGCTTTTTCAACCGGCAACGGGCTACCAGCCTGGCTGACACTGAAGCTCTGTGATAGCTTGTTGACCTTATGGGGTGGCGCAGAGGTAGCAAAGACTGGGTCTCTCATAGAAGCAGGCCACTCGAGATTATTCGCCTTAGAGGCATTGCGTTGGGCAAGGGCATTGGCACCTCGCGCTGACAAAACCTCTAGTGGACCGATCCTAATCGGTTGCCGAGTGAAAGTGATAATGTCTTGTATGTATGCGATTGAAGTTGACCTATTGAATCTTAGGGTCGTGCGCTAGGCGTTCCTCTTCTTGACGCTTTTGCTGTTCTGCCTCTTCAGCCTATAGACCTTGGCTCTGAAACTCACGTCTTTAGTCAGTGCGAGACGTTCGAATGGGTGCTAATAGCCTTAACGAGGTCATGTTTGTCGTTTCGGCTGCTGGTAGACTTGACAGCCTGCATATCATCAATAATAATGTGGATGGGGAAATCCAAATCGCTTGGCAATATTGAGTAGAGATCCGCAGTCGAGATTCTCTATAGCTTGGCTGGTATACGTTTCGATGACGGTCACTACGTCAAAGCTGTCTGTTCCTGATAAACTGTTTATTGAAGATGTTTATGGTGGTCGATACCCGGCCGTGTTACCTCCTTCGCACCGGTCTTTCACTACACCGATCCAAGTCGAGCTTTCGAAGCATCAGTACATGAACCACCGAGCCGTTGACCCAGGAAGTAGGGGCAGTCCCTATTACTGCATTATTCTAGGCATGATACAAAAGCCTAAGAATGACCATCAGGATTCTCATAAGGACTCGACAACTCTAATCGTTTGTGAGGTAACTCAGTGGTGCCAGGCTGAAGGGGTAATGCTATATTGATGGCAACGTTGCTTCCTTGAGCACATGGCTGTGAGTAAATGAATGGATGCGATAGGATTGAAGAGCTGTTGACTGTGAGACGAGATGAAACACTTTCGCCATGTAATTTAAACACTCATACTTCAGTCGACGGGCAGTTTGACAGGGTTTGTCTGGTCCAAACCAGCCAAGACATGGGTTTCTTCAGATACAAGATGGACAATAACTCACTACTGCAGGCAATAAGTTCATTATTTTTTTGCCGCTTACATCACGCTCATCAACCAGGCGCCCTTCCATCGGGTATTGCACAACGCCCATTCAGCGACGAATCCCCTCCGTTGATCATCTTATCAGAAACCACTGATTTGTGAAGGTTGGTTAGAGAAACCGCTAATATTTAATCAGGAAGATAAAGTTTGTGAAATCTTTGCACATTGGAGCCGAGGGTGAACACTTGGTCGAGAAGTCGACGTGCCAGTTACAGAGTGGGATGAGAGGATCTTGAAACAGTTTAGTCGTGTTGGGGCACAGTAAAATTGTTGAAAGCTCTGACTAGTTGAAAGTTTTGACTCAATCAACTTGGCTACTGGGTTCCAGAAAAGTTGGCCTCTGGGATTTAGGATACAAAAATAAACAACGAAAAGGTCTGACCTAAGTAGCATGAACTGAGCTACCTATTTCGTCTCTTATGGTCACAGCGGCCAATTTTTCTGATACCCTGATGCTTGGCTCAGGTCACTGTATGCCCCCCACAGATGAACCTCCAAACTGGAAGCTGGCGAGTGGGTGTCTTGAGCCGAGCCATACTCGATTAAGGCTCGAGCCGTTACATCGCGTAGGTTCAAAAACCGGGACGAACAACCATATAAGACCATTGGTTCACCCTTGGATAACCATCTAGGGTTAATCAACTTGTTGAAGTAGGTGCTGCGCAAGGTCAGAATTGCCAAGTCTATCAGAGCCGCCCAAACCTCACCATAGCGACTCGGGGCAGGCCCCTTCCCCCCCAGAAAAATAAAGACCGGCCCTTTCCGTGTATTCAGCTGGAAAAGTAGGAGTGTACACATGCATTTAATGACAGGCGCTCTGTCAAGGGGAAGTCAGTCGAGGAGTAACGGCAAAAAAAGTAGGCTATTGTGAAGATGACGATTACTGGCGGTGACAAATTACCCCACAACAAACGCTGCAGCTCGCGGGGCGGCTGGCTCTGCCTCTAGCGCTCGCCTGCCAGCGGATTACGCAAAGTCAGCGAGACTGCTTCGTCAAAAGTCATAGGAGGGAGACCGGCTTTTTTGTTGGCATTGTCCGATGACAAATTGATGCTGTCGATTTGACATTAGAACAAGTCAAGGATGTACATCACGATGCAATTATACTGTCTGTGACCGTGTTTGCTCAGGTTGCGATTGTGATTCATTCATGGGCCCCACTTTAGTAAGTTGCTCCTTCAGCGCGTCAGTTGCTTGCCCGCCTGCTTGTTCATCTTCTCCTCCATCAACATCACAACAAGAAACTTCCACACATCGAGAAGGCAACGAGCTTTCGTAACTATGCCTACAGCAGATGCGTCCTTCCACCATATCAGCCTCGAAAACCCCGGCTTCGCAGCGCATCCCTATTTCTGGACTGCATTCCATCTACAACTAGTGAAATGCAGCTTCCAGCAGGTCAAAGACAACACGGTCGTTCAAACCCGTCTGGATAGAGCCCGCACTGTGAAGGCTGAGAAACTTGCCAAGAGACCCGCGCCCAATCTGAAGCCGTTCTACGTCACTGGATTGTTGATTCGCAAAGGTAGTCCTTTGACCTTTGTCCAGTGAGCGCAACCTTGTACTTTCTTTGGCAGTTCAGACTAACTTTGTTCGAATGGGGGAAACACAGGATTCAACTTTGCCGGATGTCTAATCGTTCTTGAGGAAGGATGCGACATTTACCAAATCGACAACAACAAATTTATGCGACAGCCAGTACCTGCGATCGGCTACTACCTATACAACGTCGACAGCGCTCGTCGAAAGAGACTATCTGCCTGCCGGCGCCTTGTGGTCTCAAGAACGAAGCCGTGGAGAGAATCTACAATCGCCGATTATCCAACATTACGCCTGCGGATTGGCGCAACGATCCTTACATGGTCTGCCTGCTCCTAAGTCTTGCTCAACATCAGTGGTACCAGAGAAAGGCGCCTAAACAAGAAGTTTTTCCAGTAGGTTTCTCTCCTTCGTTAGCAACAGCCAAATATACTTATGAGACGTCCGATCCAGGTGTGTCTGCTAGTCACGAAAGAATCAGATAAAGAGCATGCCTATATCTTCAGAGCCGATATACCGCTCAAGCTCCTCAAGTCTCTCCGCCACCCTACGCGCAATTTCGGCGAGGTCCCCTCAGTCAGCTGGACCAAGGTTTCTTTCGAGCCATACTCCAGCTTCTCAGAACGTATCCTCCTCCATTTGGTCGGCGCTCAATATGCGTCAGAGCTTGGGGTAGTGACAGCTGCAAGATTGGGTGGTCAGAAGCGAAAGTTTGGCCAGATCGAGGAACCGTTACAGTCAGCTCAAGGATGCCGATTACCCCTTATCACTTGATTGTGAGGATCATGTTCATTTTGTCACAGATGGATCGAGGGCAAGATTCTGCAGGGTCAGAGCCAGGACGGAATATTTGTACTATGTCTGGCATTGGGGATGCTAGATGGTGGAACTAAAAAGCGAGCTCTGGTCGCTGGCGTGGTCTTACCAACTGTACTATTTATGAGCCAAGGTATCTAGATATCCATTGTAATAAAGTAAACGAACTATTCCCAATCTCCTGCACTGCAGGCGTCTCAATTAAGTGTAGTATCCTCGCGACAATCCTAAACCTTTGGATCGTTTACTTGAACTAGTTCATTCTTTCCTCTTACTAAATTGAATCGCCATTGTAATCATGAATAAATCATGAAATCTCAGGTAACGTCTGCTGCATTTGTTTGCTCCAAAGTCAATTTGCTATTTGGAAGGTGTTCTTGGATCAGATTGCTCTTTATTCTCTAGAGGGATAAAAAAAAAAATGGAAAAAAGTCCGCTGCATTTATTCGTGCAGGTGTTGTGATGTTCCCATCAACGTTTGTTCAGATGTCGTCAAACGTATTCTGATCATCTTTTATTTTATTGATCTGTATATCGATTGTCGCGGCATGCTCTGTGACCTAGCTTTGTCAAGACATGGTGAAGAACAAGCAAACAGTTATTGATAGCCCTCAAACAAGTCACTGAACGATACTAACGATCCATGTAATAGTATTTATATCATTATGTCTGTTCTCCAACTGTCTCTAAGTCTCTACCTCAACTACACAGGATGAACATGTCTACTTCAGCGTCCACAACGTATTTCGACTCGATCACGAGCTCGTATCGATGGGAGAAACAAAATAAGTCCCCAAGGTTACTTGGAGATCTGGAACTTAGACCTAGTAGCCGTTGGGATCGGGACCATCTATTTGCCAGCCATGTAGTCTGTTGTCGAAAGCTTGGCAATTATCTGCCTGAACTATCAAGATTGTCGACTCGGGAGATAACAGTGGGTCATGAAGCTCAAATCCAGAAGTTTGTCGAGGGTCCTGTCGACTCACAGAGATTACAGACTGAAACCCAGCTCGTGCACAGCGTTGGTGTGAGTCTGGGCCAGATCTGGGCTTCACTGAGCGACGTTCGTGCCCAGGCACCAACCAGAATTCCCGAACCTGGTTCAAATCCCGCCACTCCACCACCCAAGCGACGCAAATCCAACACCGCCAAAGAAAATTTTGTAGACTCGGGGAAGATACAAATTGCTTCATCAAGTCCTATTAGCAACTTGAGCCCAAGCCCAGCCAAGTCAACAGGCTATGCCGATCAGGACTCCATTCACCATCTCCCACGCGAAGCCTATGCTGTACGACTTAGCACGTCTATCCTGCGCCACTTGCTCTACTATATCCAAAGGCCGGATGGGGAATAAACCGTGGAGCTCCGCCTGCAGCAGTGCATGACGGCTGAAGTTGGCGCCACAAAATCGATCACGGCTGAAGACGATGGTGGCTTTTGCATCCGGGTGTCGCAGACAAAGAAAAGGATTATGGAGTCGACGGTCCTTTTTGAAGCGAAGAGAAGACTACACGTGCTTGACGGTATTCCTGTTGTCTCGGATGATGTGCTGGCGCAGATGACATGCGAAGCGATTGCCACACGCGCAAGCCGTCACGGAGATGATACAGGTGACCACGTTTTCATTATCAACCGGACCCAGCACTTTCTGCGCTTTTTCCAATTCGAAATTACAATGGACTACATTGATGATATGAGAAAGGGCGGGACTCAAAGACGACAACTCAACGTCACATCAACACGGTGGTTCAATGTTGAAGACAGATCTGACCGATAGTGTATCAAGGAAAACATTTGCCAGCTAGTGAGATATATGGATGGTAAAATGTAAATGCTATGGGTGGAGATATGAACATACTGGGGCAAGTATATGGAAAACGTTGTATTTCCAAGGATATCACCAACGCCGGTTGGTTTGGCCGTCTTTTTAGTCACTTGTTCTTCTTCTGGACGCATCTTTAGCGACTATTAATGATACATTCAATGTCAACATACGGTTGAGTGCAAGTAAGAACTCGTGATGTAACACCTAGCAGTCTTGGATTACAATAGCTAAAAAATAAGGTATGAAAGCTGGAGCTGAGTTGGTAAGATACGGCGTGATCTTGAGCCACGTACATCGTCTTCAACTCCCCAAATGCGTCATGAAGACCAAAGAATAAATGTGTGAAGATGGTGATATGGTCAGAAGACCCCCCCCCCCCCCCCCCCCCCCCCCCCCCCCCCCTCCTCCCCCCGTCCCACCTCACCCCCCCTCCACTCATCTCGCCGACTACACACAGCGACCCCGCTCCCCAAC
>JAHKNS010000010.1:0-40600 GCA_019054645.1 Fusarium sporotrichioides | reverse complement strand
TGCAACAAAAGGCCTCATTTTAACCCACAGCCCTCTCCTACATCTCTCCCAATGCGACACCAACACCAAAAACTACACTTGTTAAAATGGTTATATTCTCAAAACCCCCCCCCCCCCCCCCCCTACTTCATTTAACAGACTCTCCGCGGTAGTCCTCTCAAAACCTGTCAAGCTTTGCGCTCAAATAGAGAGCCGCTCGACAATCTCTAATCCGGTGTCACCTCCGCTAGGACGGAGGCTCATCTTCTTGGGATTCCGAGGCAGTCAACGTTTGATATATGCCTGTATAATCTTCAGTATACGGTTTGGTTATTTCCCGGTCGTGCTCATTTTCTCCATCCGCGGTCGCTTTCTCTGTTGAACTGGTCCGCCTAAGGACAGCGATTTCACCTTGTCGAAACCTGGCCAAGTATTTAAGAGCGAAGATTCTTTCCCACGGGTTCAGGTATTGTCGTTAATACGGTAAAGTAAAAGGTCTTGACTGTTGAGAGGTATTCCCCAGAAAAGCGACAAGAGGTTCGAGACAGGCTGAGGCTTAGCATCCTTCAGTGCGGTGCGCTTGAGATACATAGGTTACTATATTTCAAAGAGGGAAGGCTTGTCGAGATTCGTGGTGAATGTTATGCTGCGTCGCTTGTGATCAGGATCGGCCATGAATTTTAAGATATTGCTACTTCACCAGCCAATAAGAGCAGGCGTAGATATGTGAGTGTTTGTCAACGATATCGACATTTCGATCGAGTCGTTAAGGCTAGTGAGGGCCTTTATGCTGAGAGAAAGGGAAGCAAACACCAAGCAAGATTGTACTGACCTGCAGGCGAGAGGACCAGTCATGAGGATGAAGATATGACGGATGAATCAAGATAAACAGAAAGAGGACCTTTGTTGTTGAGATAACAAGGAATAGTAAGTAACCTGCTGGGTTCAGGCTTGGGATGTTGAATTCCCTAGCTATACCTCCTACTTATACCCTATCGAACGAGTTACTACAGATGGGGTCTGCTTGACCGCCTACTGGTATCAGTCGGGAGTCAACGGGTTTCTAGCCGGTGTAGTAACTGGCCTGTTCTTTTGTCCTCTGCGCTGTAACCAGATGCATCACCAGTCAACAATCTCTTGCTGTCTGGCGAACTCTATCACAACAAGTTTGTTTCCGCAGAAATAAGTATGATAGCATCTGTGCTAGAGAGTCACCGCTCAATCTTCTATCTACTAACCTTCGAGGGTGTGACCCATGGGCTTCACTAGAAACCCTGCAGCTCGTTCTCTTAATGGTAAGTGTCCGCCTCTACCTAAATCTAAGCGCAACTATCACCGCTTAAAACATTAACTATCGGAACATTCAGAACATCTTTATATCTACCAGTCCTATCGAGGTCTGTTGATAACATAGGAGCGGCTTCGACTACGAAAGGATCAGCATCGTTATCCTTAAATGCCTCTTGGTCGTCTCCGACAACTCCAGACTCTTCCGTTCCTTTCACCCGCCCTCAGAATTCTTATCGCATCCGACCGAGCAAGCCGATAACCTACGAACCGAGCCCACTGCAGTCGAGGCCAAGACGACGTATTGGAGAAATAAGTGCTTTTGGGTTTGCTGCTCTCTGGTACTAGCGGCTGTCTGCCTGGTTCGTATCGGCTCCCCTGGCGAGTAAGGGTAGCGATTGGTTGGTGAGACGCTGGAGTGCCGTCCATTATCATAGCTAAGACATTCGCCAGATTTACTGACAAGCCTTGCCTTCACTTGGTTCTACAGTCGCCTGGTAGATACTGGGTACCGTAACATGCATGTTATCGTCCTTCTTTCTATTGACTTACGATCGTCCTCTGTACATTTGTGACCAATGCTGCAAGGTTGCAAAACGTTGTCCATTTGTTCTGACTCCTTCTTTATCATCAGGTTGCCGTTTTACAAAGACACGCACGAGAAACCTGTTAACTTCTAGAATTAATTTACAATCGTGTGTATGAGACAGTACGCAATAACGAACTGGGCTGACAACAGTTAGCTGGCGTCGTCAATCAGGGGATAGAAAGTGGAAAACCGTGACGAGAGTGGCATGTAGGTCCTTCAGACTGGCACATATCCTGGAGCACTTCAGAGCCACTGATGTGTCTTCAGGTTACCAAACTCTCAAGCATGTAACGAGACACAGGAATACCTCAACCATCCGTCTAACTGTGCTCAGTGTAGCAAAATACACAGTTTATAAGGCCAAGGGACACCTTCAGGCAAAGGTGCATAGCAAAACCACCCAAAAATGGCACGATGCCTCACAAGCTCAGCGAAAGGCGGTGGTCTATATGAAAGTGGTTGTGAAGAATTATCCGCTGGCATACTATCGGACTGAACGATGGTAAGACAAAAGGCGAGTGGATCTGACAGTCTACAGAATCACGTTATTACGGATTCATATCAAATCCATATTCTGAGCCAGATATAGAATGTCTCCCCAGGATCCGAAGGCAGTATACTGTGGATACAAATACGCTCAACGTTACAGATAACCGCGTCATATTCAAGTCCAAAGAGAGGAAAAACTTCCACAGCATACCAAGACTCAAACCGGCCTCTACTTGTACTGCGACTAGCTAAGCCGCACCTCGAACTACATTCCAAACAAAGAGTCCTGTCACATTCTTCATCCGCTGAAAAACAAAATTCACTTAATCCGTCAGGATATCTGGAGAAGTGGAAGAAAAAAAACATACAACAGCGGGGATTCGCTGGTCGTCACCGACCCAACTACTAATCCGCCGGTTAGTGGCTTGACTATGGGAGAGCGGACGGGATCCCGTATTTTCCACTACCTTTGGTCGTATGTACCTGCCATTTCACAGTTTCGCTAGATAATTGACATTTTGTGATTGAATCCTTTCGCGGCACGAAAGCTCACTGTGACATCCATACCCTGCCTGAACTTTAATATCGTGGGGATAGAACGAAGCCTGAACCAGGATTAACAGTTGTTTAGATACGAGTCAGCTTCGTTACTCTTGAATTTCCTTTCCAGTTCAGTTGATGGAGGTGCTTTCTTGTTACCACATTCCAGTCGCTGTTATATTGAAGTGGATCAAAAGCGAAACCCTTGAACATACACAGCAGGTTTTGCAAACTGCAAGGAATGCTGAAAGGCTTCTAAAAACGGCAGCAACCGACTTGCCGTGTAAAAGTGACAGAAACGAAGTCTGTAAACAGGATTAAATCCAAATTGCAAAGTATTCGCATACAGGAAACGAAGACCATTTTGGCATACTTATGACAGTATAGTTGACCGGCACATGAAGACGTTGGTGTCTTACTCATGCTTCAGAACCCTGAAGGACGAGCAACTGGAAAGTAACAGACTCATAGCTGTTACCCAAGAATCTCGCAACGAGTATAAATTACTGCGAGTAGGCTCAATAAAGCAGATAAAAAGGCAAGAGAGAATCATATTTTTAATTATAATAACGAGATAGTAGAAAATCAAAGGTACAGGCTGCGTCAACCTGATGGCGCGGCTTGATCGTATTGTATTTCTTTGAAAGTTGAATCAACCCTACAAAATAGAAACGTTCTGTGTACTGGAAGATGTAGGGCGACAGAGCGTGTGCACTGGCCTGATACGCGTACTGGATCATGTAAGCTGGTGCAAAAAATGCACTTTCACACATGAGATAGCATATATATTGGGCTGGTCTGGAGGTGCTGGCGTAGACGTCGTTCTGGCGGATCTGTGCCGGTACATGACGTGGGCTAGCGCAGATGTGCTGGCACATCCGTGCCGTAACAGATAAGCTACATCACTTGCACTGGAATGCGTCCGCTGGCAGCCCCGTTCCGGTACATGTGCACGGCCACAGATGCACCACCCTGGATGTACCATCACGGATGTACTGGTACATAGGCACTAGAGCATGAGCACTAGCGGGGCCCATACGACAGCGAATCCCTGCTAGCGTAGCGCATGTACTGGCGCTTGTGTACCTGCCTCTCATCTAGGCTGTCTCACGTATGCCAGCCCACAATCTATGCTGGTGCATGTGCCATAGCACAATTTGTACCCTAGACTATGCAGACTGACGCAGTTTATGAAGTGGGTTATGTATGGCGCGGGTTATATGAACTCGCGGGGTATAGCACTAACTTTTTGTAGTTCATTCCTGTTACGATCCCCGCGTTTACCTTATGTATGACCTACAATTTCCAACCTATTAAATGTGGTCACTTCTATATGCTCCTAATCACTTAGTGACCACTCTACTACAGTTACCTCAAACACTACAGTTACAACTAATAACCATTACAGTTACTATTAACTACAGTTACTTTATATATAATTATCTATAGTATATATATATTTATTAACATTAATTAGTTACATTTAGCTTACTAACTATTAATAAAATATCTTTATTTAAATATGCCTTATAAGCTCTATTTACTATTAAGAGACATAATACTTTACAATTGCTTAATATAATGCCTTATATATCTACTAATATAAACCTAATATAGATTAGTTTATTCTTTAAAAAACCTAACTGTTATATATTAATAGCTCTTATTTAGACTATATTGCATTACACTAAGCAATAATTATTTAATGGCACCTTCCACTTTAATATAACCTTTAACTGCCTTTTATAGCTAGCAGCTACTATAGGCAATATCTCCTAAAGACTATTCTACTTTTAAAAAAGAACTAAAAATATCTATAAAGATAAAGTAAAAAAGCTTAGGCAAAAACTTAAATATCTAAGCAAATAATATAATAACCTCTTAAAGAATGCTAAAAATAATACCTTAATTACTTAAAGAAAGATTAAGTCTTTTAAAAATAAAGTCAATAAGATTACTAATCTTACTAAAAAGCTTAAAATAGAGACTAAGAATAGCCAGTATCTTTATAAAGAATACATTAAGTATACTGCAGTATTAATAGCTATTAGAAAAGACCTTAAAGAAATCTTACAATTATAATAACCTAATTTATATAATAGAAACCTTAAATAGCTTTAAGGATTTCTTATAGCCCTTTATAACTACTAAATGTATTATTCTATCCAGTTTAGTATAAATAAAATAAAAACCTAATATACTATAAGCCTCCTTAAAGGCAAGGCCTAAAGACTTATAGAACCTATTGTTTATAACTATATTAACAATCTATACTATAAATGCAAAGAGATAACTAAATAGGTCTATAATAACTATAGAAACTTTAAGAAAGAACTAACTTATACATTTAGATTGACAGATAAAAGAAAAGAAGCTAAAAGTAAGATTTATACTCTCTATTAGACTGGATCTGCAATATCTTACTTATCTAAATACTATTATTAGGCAGTTAGGCTAGATTGAAATAAAGCAGCCTATATAGATTAAGTTTATTTGAAATTAAAAAATAAAGTAAAAGATGCCTTAATTAATATCTAGCCTAAACTAAAGAATCTTACTAAATTGACTAGCATTATAGTTAAAATTGACACTTAATAGTATAAAAGACAATAAGAAAAATAAGCAGCTAAAAATAGAATATTATATAAACCTAATTAAAATAAATAAGATAAAAACCATATCAATTAGAGAAAAACTTAATAAGTTAATACTTCTTATAGAATCTATCTAAAATCTATAAGTATTGTAATTACTAAATTTAATAAATTAAAACTTACTTACTAGAATTATAATAAGAAAGAATATTATAAACCTAAATGTTATAACCCTATAAAAACTAACTAAAAGTACTAACTGATATTAAAAGGTAAAAAAGTATACTAAACTAACTTATAGAAAGATAATAAACTGCAAATGGCAATTTGCATAAACAAAAGAATTACTATAATTTAATCTAGTTATAATATAGATACTCTAACTGCTAAATAGAGGCAAGACATATAAAAAGATCTAAATAGAAAAGATACTCTAGATCTAGACATCTTATAACTATAAAGGTAGCTAGATAATAGAATTAACTAAATAGAGGCCAAATGTCAATACTAACTGGCAATAAAGAATAATTGCCTAATAGATAAAAACTGCTATAATAGTAAATGCAAAATGCATTACTTAAGCCAGCTAGAAAAAGATCTCTATCTATAATACTACTAGAATTACTATAGAGAAAATAAAAGAAAGAGATTAAATTGATAATTGCAAAAGCTTTAAGAATGACTAAAAAGGGTTAATAAACCTACTTAAAACTAAAAGTATAAATTAAGGACATATAGCTAACTGCATTTATAGACAGTAGAGTTAATATTAATGCAATTGACCTTTATATAGTTAATAAATTAAAGCTATTATAAAAAACTAAAAGTAATCTTTATTTAATATATAACTTAAAAGAAAAATATCTTATTTATAATAAAAGACTAATTACCTAAAAGATTAATTACTTAAAGATATTTATTAGAACTTAAAGGCAATATATTAACTGCAATATAATCTCTATATTAAAATATAATCTAATATTAAAATATCTATAGTTAAAATGCTATAACCTTTAAGATATTAATTAAAGAATTAACTAAATCTACTATATAAAGAAACCTTCTAACAATAAATTAACTGACTTAAAACTAAATACAAAATAGAAATCTTAAACTTTAATTAATCTTAATGGCAAAATCTAATATAAAATAATAATAAATACTTACCTACCTTTAAAAGGAATATAATATAAGTAGAAAAAAAGTAAAGTAAAAAGAAATTAAAAAACTATTATATCTTTTAGAAATTAATTATATAAACTAAATAAAAAATTAGAAAAATAACTAAAAAAAGAAGACAGACTTAAGAATGTATTATAGAAATACTATATTTATAACAAACTGTTTAAAGAGAAACTTAATACTAAAGTATTATAGCATTTACACTAAGACTATAAAATATGCCTTATTACAGATAACCTATTATTTTAGAAGATCTATAACCTTAATAAAATAGAGCTTAATACACTTAAGGAATATCTAAAAGAAGAACTCTATAAAAGAAATATATAAAAATTGACATTCTTAATAGGATTTTTTATAATATTTATATCTAAAAAAAATAGAAAACTATAACTTATTATAGATTACTAAAGGTTAAATGCCCTTACTATTAAAGATAGAACCCTACTTTTACTTATAATAGAACTTAAGGACTAACTGTAAGAAAAATAAGTTTTTACTGTCTTAGACCTTAAAAGAGCATACAACCTTATCTGCATTAAGAAAGGCAATAAATAGAAAACTGCCTTTAGAATGAAATTTAGACTATTTAAATATCTAGTTATATCATTTAGACTTATTAATATACTTATAACCTTCTAAAGGATAATTAATAATATTCTATAATAATACCTTAATATCTTTATAGTTTACTATTTAAATGATATTTTAATCTTCTTTAATAACAATAAAGAATATAAAGAATATATCTATAAGGTTCTTAAAGTACTGTAAGATGCCAATCTATTAATAGAACTAAAGAAAAGTTACTTTTATATATAAAAAGTTAACTTTCTAAATTATACTATTTTATTAAGAGAAATTAAAATAAATAAAAAGAAGATCTTAGCAGTATAAAATTGACTAATACTTACTACTATTAAAGAAATATAAAGCTTTTTAGACTTTACTAATTATTACTAACAATTTATTAAAAACTTTAATAGAATTGCAAACTTACTTATAGAATTAATTAAAAAAGAATAAAAATTCCTATAGCTATTTAATGCTTAATATGCTTTTAAAGAACTTAAAGAAATAATATTTAGTAAATCTATATTAATTATATTTAACTCTATAAAGAAAATTAAGTTAAAAACTAACTTATTAGATTTTACTTTAAAAAGATAGATTAGCTAATAAAATAATAAAGAGAAGCTATATCTAATAGCCTTTTACTCTTATAAATTATATAAAGTAAAACTTAACTACTTTATATATAATAAAGAATTTCTAGCTATTATTAACTGTTTTAAGAAATTTTAATACTATCTTATAGAAAGTCTCTATTAAATTAAAGTTTATACTAACTATTAGAACATTTTGCATTTTACTATTACTTAAGAACTAAATTGATAATAACTTTATTATACTAAATACTTATATAAGTTTGATTTTATTATTATATACTGTAAAGAATTAAATAATAGATATATAAATGCTATTAGCTAAAGACTAAACTATAATACTAATACTATAAAAGCTAAAGAATAGATCTTTAAGCTTAATAATAAAAAAGAATACTAATTCTTATAATCTATAAAAACAATTATATATACTATTAAAAGAATAACAATTTTAAAAAAGAAACTATTAAAAGAACTTATTAAAAAATGGCAAAAGAAAATCAACTAAGCTATAATAAACTATAAGTATATAAAAGGAATTAAAGTACTAAATAGTATATTCTTTAATAACATTTTATAGCAGAACTCTTGCCTTTATATTCTAAATAAAATACTAAATAAATATATTAAATATCTATATTAGACTATTGAATATACTAAACTATATAATAACTAAAAATTCTAATTATATTTAAATATAACATACAGTTAAAAAAAGAAATCTATAATAAATAGCTAAAAAGACTGCCTAATTTGCAAAAAGAATAAATTTGCTAGCAATAAATAGATTAATAAAGCTAAAATAAAGGTCAGCCTACTAACTAAATATACTATTGCCTAAATAGTTGCCTTTAAAGAATGACAAAACTTCTATATTAAATCTTAGAACTTTTAAGAGATAAAGTTTAACTTATAAAGACAATAAGTATAATAGATTTAATAGGTACTAAAGGAATTTAGAGAAGAATTAATATAGAATATATATAAATATCCTCTATATAGCCACTAAAATATTATAAAAACTATTAAATAAATATAAAAAAACTATAAATAAAATAAAATAAAGAAGACAGTTAAAAAAATTATTAAATAATGCAATCTTTACATAAAAATTAAGCCTTAATGGCATAAACCTTATAAAACTCTATAATTACTACTAATAGTATAATAATCTTAGGATTTAATTATAATAGACTTTATTATAAAGCTACCTTTATTAAAAGAACTTTTAATTAGAATCTTCTATAATAGCATTATAGTCATTATAGACTAACTTATTAAGTTCTTATACTACCTACTTTATAAAAAGTCAATTAATGTAAATAAACTTTTCTATATTTTTTACTAATATATAGTTAGTATATATAGACTACTAAAAGAGATTCTATTAGATAGAAGACTAATATTTACTGCTAAGTTTTAGCAAGCACTTATATCCCATTTAGGACTTAACTACTAGCTTATAATAGCCTTTAGACTATAAGTAGATAGACAAACTAAATAAATAAATTAAGTATTAAAATAATACTTATAATACTATATTAACTATAAATAAAATGATTAGATTAAAAAGCTATCTATTATATAACTAGCTTATAATACTGCCTATAATAAAAGCATTAAATTAATACTAGTATTTACTAATTTTAGTTTTATATCTAATTCTTATTATAAAAAATAAAAAGTAAATATAATTAACTTTACTGCAATTCTAAAAGTAAATAAACTTAAAAATCTATATAAAAAAATAAAAATAGAATTAGAATTTATTAAAAAATAAATAAAAAAATATTATAATATAAAAAGAATTAAAAGACTAACCTTTAAAAAAAAAAAAATGGTCTACTTATTAATAAAAAACATTATAATAAAATAGCTAATATATAAACTTAACTTTAAGTTTATTAGATTCTATAAAATATTATAAAAAATCTTAAAAAATAACTATAAACTGGACTTATTACTAAAGGTTAGACTCTATTTAATCTTTTATATCTCCTTATTTAAATTAGCAGCTAATATAATATACATTAAAATAAATAATAAACTAAAAGAAATTAATAGCTCTAAAAAATATAAAGTTAAAGAAATTAAAGATATAGATAAAATTAATAGATAAATAATATATTTAGTAAAATAGAAAAACTATCTTAAGAATAAAAATATATAAAAACTATTAAAATACCTTATTAATGCCTAATAACTTCTAAAGAAATTTTACTAAAAACCTCTAAAGAACTATTTAATAGAATATCAATAAAAATGGAATTTTAGTCAATTAAATCTATAGCCCTAATGGCAATAAAATTAACTATAGAAAAAGACTTATTTACTACTAAAAGACCTTTAGTTAACTTAAAATTACTTTCTACTTAAAGATTCTATTTTAACATTTTTAAACCCTCAAATTGCAAAAAATGTTTCTAATAATATAAATGCATTAACTTTAATAACCTTTTATTTATTTAATACTAAAGATCTAATAACTCTTTCTTAATAGCTTTCTTATTGGCCTCTAGATAAGCCTTAGCCTAAATCAATCAATTTACTACTTAAGTTAGCTTAATTAATAAAAGAAGTAAGAATACTATAAACCTTTAGTAATAGACATTCCTTTACTATTATAAATATGACTATAATGTATATACTTAGAATAGTTCTTATGGCCTTTCTTTATTATATATTTTATACTTTTTAATTTACAGTATAAATAAGGCATAATAATATAACCTTTAAATAAAATTAAAAGAGCTTTATATTTACAATAAACAGTCTTTATAAATAATATAATTAATATAAAAAAGTAAGTTTTTATAGAAATAAATTAAATATATAAAAACTAATATATATAATAATAGTATTATATAGATCTTAAGGATAAGACTATAAAAGGAAAGAGATTATATTACAATCTTTACATTTACCTTATATATAACCTACAATTTCTAATCTATTAAATGTAATTATCTTTATATACTCTTAATTACTTAATAATCACTTTACTACAGTTACCTTAAACATTACAATTATAACTAATAATCATTACAGTTACTATTAACTACAGTCACTTTATATATAACTATCTATAGTATATATACATTTATTAGCATTAATTAGTTACATTTAGCTCTCTAACTATTAACAAAATATCTTTACTTAAATATATCTTATAAGCTCTATTTACTATTAAGAGACATAACACTTTGCAATTGCTTGATATAATGCCTTATGCATCTGCCAATATAAACCTAGTATGGACTAGTTTATCCCTTGGAAAACCCAACTGTCACAATTCCCTGTTCCACTGGTTGAGCATCCCCTGCCGACACCTAACTAACCTACAGTGGCCGTGCAAAAGTCCCGCCTAGGACTACAATTCTTATCAAAAATTAGCACTCTTAAGGCTAAATAAAAATATATCTATAGTAGCTAAAATTTTATATTGTCTAGTTCCTAATAATTTGTTGCTACTTATATAGTAAAAACTGTATAAAAAGTCTTACATTTAGATTTAGAGTCGCTTTTAAATCTTAAAGATAAAGAAGCCTTTCTCTCTCACAGTTTTATCCTTTCCAAAGGGATTTTCTCCCCATGTGCGCCACCGACTGTTTGAGGTCAGCAACATTACGATAGCCAGGACACAAGAGGCTTATTGTACCTATCTATAAATCTTCAGCGGCCGTTGAGGGGAATCTAGGCTTTTATCCCAAGGACACCATATCTATCACAGATAGTGAGACGATGTCGCGGATTAGTTTTCACTAAAATAAGATCACTGTAAGTGTGCGCTATTGTAACCAATCAACTCGTCTTGATTTGCGGACTTGGAATCTTCTAAAGCTGAGAGGGTCCGCCCAGACTCAAATCATCACAGTAAACCCACTTTGGTATACCTAGGAAAACCTCACTCAAGGTCTCAATTTTGAAGTATTTAACATGTGTGTCAAGACAGGTAGCGGAGAAAACGTATATTGAGAGGTGCGAGACCACCAATATGAAGCGTTTATGTGCTATAAAGTGTTTTCAGCATTGGCATCAATGAGAATACAGCAATTAGGCCAGATACATTCACAATCAAAGCGTTAATGCTTTATACAGGTAGCGAGTGAATGTGCGATAAGTTGAATTCCACTCGCCCTGTAAAATGACTGGTTGGTTACCAGTTTCATCTGATGTCAGCCGTTGGCGGAGTTTTACTTTCAGTCACCGAAACTCCGCATTTGTCACAGTGCCTTAAAAGGCAAGTATATAAACTATCTGCAGCTTCACTAGGCATCGTAAGCTAGTGCTTCCACCATCAACATACTTGTTCCTTTTGTACTTGCGTATAATCAACCAAGTTCTTCTATTTCCATCCCGCAAGTTGCAATACCCGGAATTTCCTCAACCACTGTTAAACGTTTGAAAATGTCCTTTATTCAGCCTCCTGTTCAGCCTTTGCCAGCCGCGTTGGATTTCTCAGGCTTGACAGTCATGGTCACTGGTGCCACGTCAGGCTTGGGACTTGAATTTAGTCGTCAATACCTCATTAGAGGCGTTTCTACGCTAATCCTAGCTGTCCGGGACATTGCCAAAGGCGAGAAGACGAAAGCAGATCTCAAGGCCGATCCAGAGGTCCTGAACTTGAACAGACATGCCGACATTCGGGTCATGCAATTTGATGCCGCATCATACACAAGTGTCAAGAATATTTTGGACAACGCCAATCATGAACTCAAGAAACTCCATATCCTGATGCTCAACGCCGGTGAGAATGGTTATAAATACGTACGAACCAGCGATGGGCATGAACAAACAATCCAAGTAAACCATCTGGCTAATGCAGCACTGATATTTGGCCTTCTTCCACTGCTAGAACAGACCGGGAAGCAGACCGGGAAGCAAACCAGAATTTCGGTCACAGGTAGTCGCATGTCCATCACCAGCCCATTTTGCAAAGATCCGACGCAAGGAACGGAACAAAATGTGCTAGAATACCTTGACGATCAAAGAAATTTCCAAGGGCTTACACGCTACGGGGATTCAAAACTGCTGATTCTGCTTTTTGTCCATCGACTAGGAAAGCTATATGGGTCAAATGAAGTTATTATTAATAACTTCTGTCCTGGCATGGTCAACACATCTATGACCAAAAGCCTGCCTTGGTACATTCGTGCTCCAGCATCTGCAATTAGGAGTATTAGAGGTGTCAGGAAAGTGGAACATGGGGGGTGGCTTGGTCTCAATGCCGCTGCTGTGGCCGGCCCTGAGTCTCATGGTCAGTTGATCAGTGACAATCAACTAGAGCAGTACGTGTATTCTCATCTCGATTCACGTTGATAAATCCGCTGACATATCTATAGAATCGACTCCTTCTATGAATCCGAGATTGTTCAAGCCTTGGAGGAAAGAATATGGAATGAGACAATAAAAGACGTTGCAAAGGTGGTAGACGCGCCAGCCTGGGCAAAAAGAAACTAAATAGAGAAGAGCTATCATGGCTCGGGCGGGAATGCTTATCTTTGGGCTTTGTAATAGCGTCGGCCCATCAAAAATGCAACAGAACCGTTGACTCTCTGCCATCGTCTGCTTCCTTCTTCAATATGTGTATGGTAACGACAGCAGTCCACGGAACCTAGGCGCATCGGCTTCTATAGGTGACTGCACTTCCTTGTTTATGCTAGCTACGACGGACACACTGTTTCACTGGCCCCGCTAGTCACCATCCTAACCATGCAGATCATAATGACACCCTGTAGACTACCGCTACCAGCGTTTCTGGATCATGACCTTCAACTGTTCAACTAGTCCGACTAACTGGACGCTAAAAAGCAGGGAAAGTGTCCACTCTTCGTGGTCCGAAAGCGACCGCCTGCGGTGGATCACGACTCACCAAGTCTCGCACAAATCTACACACGACAGCATCGCCGCTGCAACAATAATTATGTCCGGACCCGAATAGACAAGCGATAAGACATCATTGCAAAACGGAGCGGGGGATACTCTGAAAGTTTTATGTGTTAAGGGGTGAAAACAATAAGTCAGTTGGCAAGGCATTGTCATCACTATTCCTCAGTGAAGATTTAGTTCTGCAAGGGACATTTAATTCTTGAACGGTCTTTCAATATGACCACTCAGTCACGTATAGCCCAGTGCGTTGCGAACTCCATTTGAAGTTATATCGTCAAGAAGTGAAGATAGGTGGCCGAAAAGCCCGCCGAATCATCTCAGCCAACTCCGGCCCATAGCCCACGAATGCATCCTACGAGATGCATATCATTCGACAGAGTAGTAGTAAATTTGGCATGGAGTGTTCATAAATATTGGTATCCTCGAATATTTGAACCAGTGAGACTTCAGCGGTGTCTTTAAGGGTCATGAAGCCTTCGCTCTGCAAGCGGAGCCCAGGGTCTTTCGGTCGCAACGATCTGTCAAACTCGGTGAAAGGTTCCTGTAGATGAAGGCGGACCGCCAGAAAAGACAATTGACTTGTATGGGGGTTCGTCAGGGTTTGCCTCACTCGCCGTTTTCGCCGTCAAGAGATCTTCAATCAAGGCACGAGTCTCGGTGTAGTGTCCTTCATATTTGTCGAAATTCTTGACAGTATTTCGAGATTTTGGCTTGGCTGGGGTGACACGTTGAGCGCGCGAGTGGGAGCTTCGAGGGGGGGGCGATTTGGTGTGGCTTTGATGTCATCGAATACCGTTCACTAAAGATCGCGCGTAGTTATCGGAACAGTGATGAGCACTGCCTGTTGATTGATGTGAAAAGCGCGTATCGACCACACGGAGTCGACAGATCAGATGTTAAGATGTTCAAGATGCTAAGAGGAAAAGTTCATCTTGGGATCCAAGCGATGATTGACGCACGCCCGTGCGTAAAAGGCCGCACTATCGCGCCCGCCAGAGTCGATAGTATCGCATCGCTCAGGACAGGGAGATTGACCTGCCCGTATTCAAGATGGATCTACTGGGTGAATGAGTAGAGCTGCTAATTGAAAAGATGACGGCTGTCGAGAGCCTGTGTCGGCCCAGAATGAGTGTTTGTTGCAAATGAGAAAGCCCATTTTTGTGACGTTGGTACGCCCTGATATCAAGTTCTATGAGGGCTGCACGTTGCGCTAACGTTTAATTTGGTTACGGAGGTTCAGTACGGATCCTGTTCCCGGCGGCCGGCCTTGAGTCGGCCCCACTCTTATGCTTGGTCAGTCATGCGGCTCTGCTAAATTGGCCATTGACCATTACATCAGCCGCTTGGACCGTCACAGTACCTATTTAGATTCTCCTGCATTTCTCTCGCTCATTACGCATACCGAGTTCCCTTCCCATTCCAGAATATGAATCTAGCATCAACGAAAGACTTTTGCACCATGGTATCCAAGGTCATAAGCTTCACGAACAAGACATGAATTGTTTCATGGTGACAAATGCTCCCAAACTTCTGTTAATAAAGCCCGATAGCGGTATCTTATTCCAGCAAGCTCCATCAGCGTGCGTGAACTGGCCGCTTGAACGCGGGGGTTGATCATGAGATATCAAACAATAAAGACAGGTAGCCTATAAATATGTAAGCCTTTGACCATCCCGTGAGACGCAACGCTGTTTTATGATCTTTGGCGAGTGTCTACAATCACTGCCAAGATTCATGTACCCTCTTGTTGATATCTTGACCTGCGCTGCTATTCGTACAGGTCGTTGCTAGACGTTAAGCTTAACGCTAAACTTGATGGCCACAGATTCGATACTAAAAACACGTTTATTACTCTATATTGGCAGGAACCTCAAGAGATGAGAGAGCCAAGGAACAGTTTACTTCCTGCCACTCCTATAGTCGGGAAGCCACTCCAGGTCATTTGACATAATTCCCCTATCAAGGCTGATGCCGACTGAAGATGCCGCCAAGTATGTTGTGTCACAGTTAACGTCTAGCTTGAGTCACTTCATCTTGTGCCAAGGTGTCAAGATTAAGACTCTTATATAAGTCATTATCGTTATTGTCAGAACCCTTTGGGTTTTTCTTGAGACGATTCTGGCTCGAGCTTTTGTGGAAGCCCAATATTGCTCTATGGGCTGTGTCCAGTCTGTCCACAATAGTGCAAATACTCATGGCGTTGGCCACTCGAATACCATCAATATTGACGACCGGCCGGCCCGTATATATGGGTGCAAATATGGGACAAGAGTTGAACGTTTTTAGTGGATGACAGTCTGTAGAGGGAGGAGAGAGGTATGCTGTGATATACGTCCCGCAGCCTAAGTAGGATATTTTGATGACGGACGAACGGTATGGCTGCGTCTGGAATGAGTGGTGTCATGTTCTTAGATCTTGTACGTTGGTGTCATCGTGGCCCAGTCGTACTAAGATAAGTGGAAGTGTTGGCTCTTGTTGGCTCTGTTAGGGTCTGTTACTAATGGGCCATCTGACTGTTTGTCTGTGGCTGGCAGCGTTTATGGTTGTGCTAAGCCAAGAACTTGCATAGAGAATGAAAGGCGGTGGACATGATATACGTAATTGATGCGCTGGAGCATCTCCTTGTGGGAGCGGCTCAGCAGTGGTCTTGAATACTGAAAGTTGGAACTCAGTTGTGGCATAGAAGTTCGTTTGGAAGGGCTCGACGAGATGGCGCGGGAAAAGATTGTTACATTGACAGGAAGACTTGTCGATAACAGATAGGGACAAAGCTCGAGTCGGCTTGAAATTAACCGGTCGTTATGAAAATGAATTTGGGCCGCGACCTGGGTTTTCCTCAAACCGAGGAGTCGAAAAAGCAAGCAGAGCAACAATCGAGTTACCAATCAATGAGACACACACAAAGTGCAGCTATATAAAAGGGGAGAGGCTGTTGATAGTATCATGGACCGAACACCAGACACCAAATAATCAACTAATGTGACTAGTGGACTATGAGTAGTGTGTCAGATACTAAGTGCTGAGGCGAAAGCGCGTAGTCGAGTATGCACATTGCACGCGGGTCAATAAGTGACAAGATCTTTGTAAGATGACCTGAATGTTAGTATCGTAAGATCAATTGAGCAATGTCCTGCTCTACCACCATACAACTTCTTACCTGCCAACATCGCGATCCTTTTTTGTTTCGCGTGAAGGAATCCTTCCCTACGGTCATTGACAAACATCCTTGGGTGTTAGCATAGACTGTAACCGATGCTATAGTCAAAAGACCTGTCGTTCGGGAATCTAGTCTGTGGCTATGATGCTAAAGACGGTGACAATCTTGCGCGCCGTAGCTCAAGGGTATCGAACTCTGGATCCAAAACTCCCAATCCAGCATCCCGTACTGGATGTCCCCTTCACAAGTCTTTCGAGACCAAGTTGAGATTCCGGCAAGGATGGTAAAGAATCGCAGCCTCAGCTGAGTATAGAAGGCCTCTCGTCTCCCAATACAATAGCAGTGCTCGTGGCTTTCGGCGCAGAGCAATGGTAACGAAGTTAGGACGCAGCTGAATTGTTTGACAACAAGAGCTACGAACTCGGTGGGCTCAGTCGTTGGATGCTTTCCCCGAATACTTCAAGGAGCTTCACCATCGATTCAGTAGGAGGTCTGCATCAGAACTTGTCGATTTGTGCTACGGCTGTCATGGCGGGGAGGCGGGAATGGCGTTTTGCTGTCATTCGATTAGCTGCTGGATAATCGGGATTTGGTTCTTCAAGAGTATGAGTGACGGACGCGTCGAGATCTGTGCGGAACGGCAGCAGAATGGGAACGAACAGTGGTGGAAAGTAGACCGCGGTACTGCACTTGCGTGTGAAAGTCAGCAATATCCTTCCGCGACAAATTGAGATTCTTTCTGGGGAAGGAGCTTTTGCACAGACCGAAATGGTGTGCAGCACGTGCTATAGACCACCCATGCTTGACATGGTGTTATTGTTGAGGAAGGTGGTTATGACCCGAGCTGGACCAAACAGTCTCCACCCTACGTCGGGACAAATTATAAAAGAAGCAACGAGCGGATTGGACAGGGGAAGAAAAACGTCACACAGATCGAGTTCTCTCCAATATATGCAAAAAATGGGACATAAAGGCACGTAGGTGGTTTATCGTGTGTTTACGTGATTGCACAAAAACAAAGCCTGCCAAGATGTTCAGCGATTTTCCTACCAACAAGTCGAAAGAACGCGCCAGGTGGGAAAGAACCACACGAATCAAGGGCAGAACACGAACCATAAAGCCAGGAGTCAGCTGAAACCCAACAGCACTTGATCAAACTGTTCACAAATGCTACATTGCGTCATCCATAATTACGGACTTTAGTTGTCAGGGCCCGGCTCCAGCGACCAGCACGGGTCAGAGGACATCCAAATATATGCCTGAGGTGCAAGGCATCAGGACCAACAATCCAACACACCAATTGAGTCCGTTCAGCGTGTCAATTTCTTTCAAACGTACATCATCACCGACCGCAACTCTGCGCGCCATCGGAAGACCTCTTCTTTTGCTCCGAATTCTCCTTTGTGAATGCTCAGCCTTGCTCATGACTAGACCAAAGTTCACAAGATGCGACGACTCGACCAGTGCCAGGCCCGCCGACAGGCCAGGTATCAGACTTGGCTCAACTGCAGTCCCCGACCACAGATCAGCGTCTCCCGGTCAGATTAGAAAGAGCCTGGTCTTTTTGATACGGCTTGCGCTTGGGGACACTATTCTTTTGTCACCTATGGTGCTCAGCATCTCACATGGACTGTGACAAGAAGGGAGCTGACTTGGACGAAACAACATGTGGTACGCCATCAACGACAATACGAGCAACGGCGAAGCTGGTGATGACAACCGCCGAAGAGAAATAAACAAAGGTAAGCTTATTGGACGTTCATCATTTGGCAGCCTCTAACAATACTAGTCGTAATTATGACGGATTGTCTGAAACTCCCGAATGATGGCTATCCGATGAATGCCTGCCTGAACGTATCCTACTTCACTGCCTTAGTCCCGAGATGAACGGCATGGCGATCGATGGGCCGAAACTACACAAATCTCTGCTGTTGTCGCTCTGCTTTTCTCCCATCGTCTTAGCTGCACAGAGCCGATGTCACAAATCGCAATCTCCCGATCGTCTATCTGTAGTGGCTACAAAGCTAGGACTACACCACAACGTACCGAATCCAACCAATACTGACACCATCGCTAGGAAATGGAATACTTGGACTCCTCCGTCGATGCCAAATAACCACCATAGGCAGGAATGTTCTTCATATGGCTTGAGGATTTTATGAACATGGCATTGGCTTTGGCATGCCGTCGGACAACTAGCAACAAAGCCGATACGGCATAGCCCTCAATCATGGCCAGGATAGCACTTCGAGTAGCAGCTGGGGGTTCTACCTATCATGAATTGATGGTTTTATGTTCGTGTTGGTTGTCCAGAACGTGTTTGGTTTTGGGCTGCCAACTTCTCACAAATCATGTGTCCAACAGAGGCTTCTCTTGCGCACTCGGGTAAACCAACCATTTCTTTGATCAAATCTTCTTCCCAGGTTGATCTAAAGAGTGGCCTGTCAAAGTCCACCAGTACCCCGGGTCTGCTCGCCGCCAACGGAGCAGCCACAGCATACATCTCTCGCAGTCGTGAAACTTTGGGGTGACCAAACATGGCGACTACAGCTCGAGCTTGAAGAACCCGAAGAACCACAGAACAAGTCAATATCGTCGTGGGCATTTGGCATTCGATCGCGGCTCGTCCCTATGCTACACCCCGTCTCATCTTCATCCCCTCTATATATAATGTACGTCGACATCACGGAAACCTCCTCATTATCTGCCTTTTCTTCCAAGTGCATCAACTTCATCATATGTCGACACTTGCATCGAAGTATGGAGTATTTCGGGCCGACTCATCCCTTAGATCTTGACTGGACCTGAGGAGACTCTTGGAGCCTAGGGATACCCTGTTTATTGTTAGCACAGCGCTGAACTGCTATGTATTTTGCAGTGCGCGCGACACCTTGCTGTTCTTGCATAGATGAACATACGGAAGAATATGGCCTTTAAAGCGATCGCACTTATCCACACGCATAGCCTTGGACAGCCCTGATCAGTTCTGAAAGACGGTAACCTGTATACAGATTGAACTTGTTCCAGAATACCTCTTTCTTAGATTCCCATACGAACCCACCGGCGCGATTTCGTAGTGTCGATCAGTTGCCCTCCCACTCCCCATCAAATATCGTTTCTTTACCCCCCATTAACCCCCTTCTGCCACCACCATTATGAGTATTTGCATCGCCAGCTATTCCCTGTCCGCGATCAGCATCGCAGAGCCTCCTCTTTTCGGCCCTTGCATGCACGAACTCGCTGCTCAAACTCCATACAGCAGTATTGAGCATTAGTGTATCTACGCGGCGGGTACTATTTGGACGACCCAGCTCTTGTCGTACCTCTAATACGTTCTGGCGGGTATTAATGTTGGGCCTGAACAATGGCGGCAAGTCGGAAGTGATTGTATATCTATTGATGAGTGGATGCCTGAATCTACATGAACAAGACGTTGTTTGATATGCTACATAACACATGAGCTTTAGTTGACTTGGCAATTCTTCTTCTCGTTTTCTTCGCGGGCCTCGCGAGTCATCTAACTTGAGCTTCTGATTGACCAACTGCTTGACCGTGTAGCCATCGCGTGTTGCACCCTATTTACATTCTGTGTTCGACCGGCGAAGACGCTGCACTACCCTTGTTACTATTTCCACACTTTCAAGATCAGCGACGCTACTCTATCTTACAACACTCTTCTAGCGGTGCTGGAATGAGCAAGACACGGTCTTATACATAACCCAGCAAGGTAGTCTGTTGCCCATTCTCAACCTTGGGATAGTCGAGGAAGGGGCACAACTGGATAACGAGCTTGAATAGCTGAAGGAGGACAATTGACAACTATGAGATGAGGGACAAGAGTGCCTAACCACAAGATTCACGCCCTACTCACCACAACCCCGAGCCTTTCCACCCAAAATTGGATAGCCAGTGCAATCATGTGGCGATTGTTATCTCCATTTACCCCCAAGAAAGGTCGGGTGGACCGTTCAAAGTCGTTGTCAACGGAAGCTCACCCAAAGCCACCATTGACTTCATGCGTTGGTGCGCTGCAATATCTTCTATCAGCTCTCCAGGATGACGATCCTGCCACGGGAAAAGATCCAGGAAATTGTCATTCAAATCAACGAAAGACTCAGCGATGACCTCCTATGTCAGAGCCACGATCATATCAACCCCAAGTCTGGTCTCAAGACACCGACTTCATCAATTCGGCCCAGATCGCAGCCCGAGGACTCCTAGAACATCTCTGCAATACCTATTTCCTTCAGCTATCCGTCGACTGTTGCTGAAGATAACTCGTTGAAGGAACCCGAATATTTGCCAAGCACGCCCCTGAACCAAATAATTGGCGACGCCTACATCGAACGGATGCTCGCCTCTGCCGCGCCCCAAAAACGCGGATTGAAATGCAAGCGTGACAATGAGATCGACCTTCAATCCGCACGTCGACGTTTGTTTTGTGACTCGATTGATGTATTGCCCATGAATGACGAGGTCGATGGCGAAAAGGACGATGCCGGGAACCGTGGTGGTCCGAAAGAGGGAACTGAACTTTGAGACAGGATTGACATTATTGTTATAGACGCAAATGATATTATATTTCTTATCGGGCACCAAATAGTCTGCCCTTCTTAATGGCCTCTAGGCCTTGTCGCATTATTAACTGGCTTACATTATCGCACAGCTATGATTGACATATCGACTTAATGATGGTTGTTCTGATGTCATCGGATTCAAGGGTATATCAGTGAAGAAAACTTCGTGTGTACTAGGGTCTGGTGACTTCGGGGAAACATTTGATCGACCAAGACGCCTTCAAAGTTGATTTACTGGCACGTACCCTCGGGCATGCATGCAAAGTATGAGGTGTTCGAAACGGACATTAAAAATATGCGAGTACGTAGCAACGACAACAGCAAAAGGGACGGAAGAAAAGAGAAAAAAAAGACCTTGTACTAACAACAAACACAACCTCAAGTGTCACCATTGAGAATAGAAACAAGTTTTTTAGCTTGTTCGGTCAGAGCAGAAAGCTCTTTCTCACGCTTGAGTTCCTCAGAAGCCTTCACAACATCATTCCTAGTTGCTTCAATCAATACCGCCATCTCACCCAATTGGGCCTCCAATTCATCTAAACAACAACTCTATTGGCGCGATAGAAGGTGTGGAGTAAGATATAGACTAATCCAAGGCCCCTGGCGCTTAAAGTCCTTCCAATTAAAGTTAGACGGGTATAACGCCATCGAGACTCCAGAGAAGACAAAGTCTTCTTGACTAGATCCAATCTAATTCTGGTACAAGTAATCATCAGAAGTCCCTAAACTAACAAGAAGCGCATTGTAAGTAACAGTATCTCTCAAACTACAGTACCAATAGTCCTGCTGATAGACGGTATCACCAAGTAGCCAAACTGGATAAGCCTCCTCAATTCTTTAATAACGCTAAAGAGAGTTTCCTGCAAATAGAGACGTCATGCAGTAGACATGACGCATACAAGAGCCTAGACACACCAGTGACTAACACCATATTCAGGTTCTTCAACTCAAGTTGCCACGCTGTTCATACATTTTAAATGTAGCCGTTAGTACAGCCTTCACTTAGTCGAATACATATATACCTGACTAAAGAAAAGCTTCCAATTATAACAATAACGCATAGGCCCTTTTTATCTGGATCCTAGGAGTTGCATTCAACGACTACAGACAAAGGTATATAGAGGCACTGGCTCATTAAGCTTTGACCGTTGATATGTAGTCCAGGCAATAACACAACGCCGATTCCCTCGCGACTGTCAATAAATTCTAACTGATAACTTAGAATAAACTACGCATCAAGGTCTTTAGAGGGATCCCTGCCTTGTCATCTTCCTTCTGACTACCTGCATCTAGAAAGTAGAACGTGGAAGGTAAAGTAAATCTTCACAACGAAAGCCCTATGCAAAAGATACAGCATACTCCGCTCTAAAGTGCGCTTATCGTCACCTGGGAGCGTCGACTCAAGCGACGCCATGTCACTGTCTATAGTAGACCTAGCCCCCTGTACAGTGTGATAGGGGGCCTCTCTGGCACGGGATAAATAAAGACCTTCCCAATAACTTAAAGCCCGTTAATAGACTACGGTATTAAGATACAAGCTATTCTTGAATATGGTCTAGATGTACAATATCTACGGCTCAGAAATTTAGAAATTGAAGATAGTAAGAGCTTTATACAGTAACTAAGGGCTGATAAATAAGTGAAGTTTTATCTTAGAACCACACCAAGTAGTCAGCTACAAAGAAACTAATCCCAGCAGACCGTATATAAGTCGTCGCTATATACTGCAGTAAAGCGAGGGATAAGACTTGACTTGGTTATCATGTTTAGCCCATTTACTAAGCATCTCATAAGATCAAGTAGGAATAAGAAGGTAAAGAAAGGCAGTAGTCGTCATTCATTCTGGTTATTTGATGTTACAACTATACAGTGCTAAAACTACACGAAATATAAAGCAGCTCGAATTAAAATTAGGAAGGTCTAGATGCATATCAATCGCACACTTATACCACTGTAATACCCGCTAACGACAGCGCGAATGACATCCCTCAGAAGAGCAGACCCTTGCAAATACCGGCCGTCGCAGTACAGCTGCACGTTCTTGCGTACGACCATCGTATTGTTAGCTAGTGTCATTGTCAACAGGGATCAATCAGGGTGACAAGGTCTGCAGATTGACTGACTGGTTGAGTAGGGTTGACTTCTTGGGTCTCGATAGTCCATTCAAGAGTGTTTCTCAGGTTGGGTGGGGAAAACGAAAGCAGGCTGTTTAGCTGTGCTTTTGTGTGAAAATAAGGTTGCTCTTCATGCCCTACATTTTATAATACTATAGCTGTACGTATCGCGAGGTATTAGACTCCCCTCTTCGACTTTGAAATCGCAACTGAAACCTTCAATACCACTATAATATAACAGAAATGCCTGCATTTCCAGAGTAGCAGAACATAGGAAGCCTTATCAAAACTGTGTATTTCCCGTTATCATAGTAAAGTTTTGCCTTCTACACGGACTAATCTGGCCGATTGGGGGATAATATAGGCAATAATACAAAAGATGATGTTATTTCAGAGACTGTCTTTATGTCGTCTAGAACTTCAGAGCAGTCGGGGTATTCGATGTCGATAGTGAAACTAAACGTCTTTTCCAGCATGATGCGCATCATGATATTGATAGAAGCTAGGTTATCGGTGGATCTGGCATATTCACACCAATCCCGCTCGAGAGTAGATCCTTCCTTAACGAGATTAAATTCCTCCTAAACTTTAAAGACGTCGTCCTTGATGGTATATTAAGCAAGGTCAATGATGTAGGGTGTTCTGGTTGATAGGTGAACCATAACGTTGCGTGGCCTGCTGTCCTTGAGAACGATGCCTCGTTTGTTAATCTCGTATACCCCATCTCTGGCGCGCTGGACTAGGGCGGCCCACTGGCACGGCGATTCGAGGGCGAGAGTTGACTTGGGGAGATCCCAAAGAGTGCCTCTTGGTATGAACTCAATGATGATGCTATAGACACTGCAGTAGATGTCATGTGCTCCAGAGGTTAGGGGGCAGCCAGTAAGCGAAAACTTCACAGAGGCATACAGTCGCGGGATAATAATGCCCTGGAGATCCTTAAGGTGGTTGTAGGCTTTTAACTCTGTGTTGAAGTATTCCTGGGAGTGGTACCAGAAGGCTGCCTCGTATTTTGCTTGCCCATCAGGACCCTCGTTCTAGTGAGCCGGCCGAGGGGGTAACATTTCTGTGCGATGCGTCTCTTGGATGACTTTCCGAAAAGCCTCCATTTCGCCTCAGCGGACAAATGAATGGAATTCGGTCTCGAGATAGAGGCGGCAAGGGACGTGCTTCCCGCTGTCGTCTTCACGTAGCGAGGAGCCGAAGCGGCGGTCGTAGAGTTTGAGGATTGCACGTGTTGGTCTGGGTGTGTCAATTGTGACCAGCATGACGGGGGCCATGGTCGCTGTTATAACATTTTCGATATCGACAATAATGGTATTGGCGCAAGGGAGCACACGGCTGTCGGCGTTTACGATCTGCAGTTTGAGCGAGTCGCTGGCTTGGTATTGGGGAATGAGTGGCGAGTCTGCATCTTCAAGCGTGTCTAGTGAAGTTAGTGATATGATGAAGAGGAGCGGATACGAAGTACCAGAGTGGCTGAAGACTTCCATGTTGATTGTAATCACCGACCGTGATGAGTTGTTGGTTGTATTGTTTTGTCGTTCGGTTTGGTGTTGATGTTGAAGGAAAATTAAGGTTTGAGGAGGAAAGAAAGCAAAAGTTTAGTTAGATACTGAAGGAAGAAAGAGGTGGGGCATCAAAAGCCACTTCAACTGAGCAGCCTCTTTTTTGTTTCCTTTGCTCGAATGCCTGTGCTCAAGCAGAGCAGCGTAGACTGACTTGTGTCACATGTTTTTATGCTTGCGGTAGCCTGGCTCCTAAATCGAAATTATATAGTTTGCATTGGCGATAACGGTACCAATGAGCTCAAGTGAGAGGGCTGATGGAGGCGTGATAGTGTTGACTTGTGATCAAAACAGTGTCTCGTGACAATCAACAAACAGAGCCACGGCTAGGTGCTCCAACGGTGAGTAAGCAAGCGACAAGTGGCATAGACTGCGGAAGGGAAAGATGAGGGATAGAGCAAACTATAAAGTAGACTAAATTCATAAGCGTTGAATGGAACTGGCTAAAATACTTAAGAAGAAACACTTAACCTCCATCTTTGTTCAATACCACTAAAACAGACGTCCACTTACAAACTCCACAGTTGGATTTAGCCTGATATCGATCCACCACATGAACCTTGTCGCATCTTGTCGAGCCAATGGTCTTACATGCATATTCACTAAGTGGATCTTATTTGCGAGTACCCATCTCAATTTGAATGTTCATAATCGCTAAGTCCAACCGGTCTGAGTTCTTATGGCTGCTGTCGATAACCGTCCGTATACTGACCAGTCCTGGTTTGTGTCCTGTGAGAAGGTGGAGGCTTGTGTCACTGGATACCTTGCAATCGTCGATTGTCGAACCTTTGTAGATACTGTTAGAGGACGGTTTCACCAGGGGACGTAGTCATCGTACATGGGGATACCGCTGGATCTTGCTTAACCGTTTTTGCAATTCGAGGTTGATCTCTGGGTGATCTGCGACGTTTTCGAGACTCATTTGACAGATGCGGTGCCAGGACTGGTATGGTAGTAGAATCGTTAACCATGGCCTAACCTTGCTTCCAAATGGTAGAGAGAGATGACGAAAAACGTACAAGGTGTTGTAAATGAGAATAGAAGAAAAAAAGGGCAACGCCGAGGCATTATAAAAGCACAGGAGGTGATGGGTACGAGTGCATCTGACAACATGTTCTTGTGTTGCATGGCAATAACCCTTGTTATTGATAATTTACATGAAACTGAGTTTATTGCCAAGTCGTCCGTTTGTTAGGCAAATCCAATCTAACTGTGTTGGAAGCCGAGGACCCATTGTCTTGTGTGGTAGCCCACCAGGATAAATGTCGAAATGGGAGAAGAGCCGTAACCAACAGCAAGACAATATGTTGTCGATAAAAATCGGAGGTACAAATATAGGAATAGAAAAAAGAAAAAACATAGATTGGTTAATAATCGCTGAATGCCATCAGGACGAACTGAAGAGTTCCATCAGATCAAGAAAACCTTGCTTGGTTGCAGAAATCAGAGACATTTCTGGCCTGATGTTTGGAGATTGCGCAGGCCAAGTCTGAGGGAAGTGGCCATAAACAAGGGCGACTGTGCTCGTTATGTCACTTGTGTTGGTCCAGCCCACCCGATCGTGGTGGTTGCCAAATGAACGCCACGTCAGACAGGGAGCAAGATTTAGATAGATCGATCAACTCAATCGGTAAGGGAGAATTGTCAATTGCTCAGGCTGGCTCTTTCAAACCCGGTACATGGCCGGTGGTGGCCGATCATTCCTTTATCCTCAAGTCAGTGACAGACTGACAGTCCGTCCTCGAACCGAGGGTCCCAGCACGTAGCAAGTGAATGATGGGGTCGCCTGGTACCAGTTTTGAGGCCTCCCACTGTTTCAGCCATGCTTACTATAGTACCTAGATAGGTAGTTTGCTTTTAGCGCCTCGTCTCCGAATTTCAGCCCCGATACCCATGTCAGTCAATCTAACAGAACGGGATCGGGATATACAAAGGAAGGATCTGGGTGGCAGGCAGGACGGACATGGATGAACAGCCAGGAAATGCGGTCGCGAGACATGTCCAAAGCCAGCTAAGAAATTGCCAGTACTGCTGCTGTAAACTCGACATGTTTACTGGATTGGACTTGGTGCAGACAAGGCTGACAATTCTCCCTGACCTAGTGCAGAGACGGGAACTCCATTCATTCTTCGCTTCCCGTCTTTAGTCTCAGCTTTATTATGCCGAGTCGATGAAATCAAGTTAGCGCGCTTTGGCGACCTCTTCCGCATTCCCCGGGACCAGTCATCTCTTTACGAAATGCGACAGATGTCTTACGAAGACAATAACAACGCCGCCACTTACTTTTGCCTATCGAATGACGAGGCAGAACTTGATCTGGCCTGTCTTTGAATGTACCATGTTGCGATTCGCCATTGCAATTAGACAAACAATAACAATAAATTGACAAGAACACTTGGGGGGACTAACAGACGGGATACAAGATGTATTAACCACCATGTATCTCGGATGCTGCTCCTAATTGTACAAATTTATTGTCCCAGACCCCCCAATCAAAAGACCATTACACACAATCATCATCCTCTCTTGCATTTCTCAGTGAGCTGTCGATCCAACTCCCTCGCAGCCTCAAGGCGCTGTATTTCGGTATCCTCCAATGCTTCCATTGCCAGTCGAACTTTTGACTTCCCTGTAAGGGGCTGTTTTCGGGAACTGGCCTATATTAGTCGTGCGATACTAGGTAAGGAATCGCAACATACTGATACGCAACACTGTTATTTCCACTCTATTATTTCGCTAGAGATGCGCTGTCTGTCTTGTCCGTGACAAGTCGGTGAGATGCAACAGACTTGGCGGTCTTTAACGAACTGCTGGGCACGATTGTTTCAACTTCATTGATGGGTATCCTGGCCTTGAATATATCGATAGCCTCGTTCTCGCCCTTCACAAACCACCCTTCGCTGACTGTCCAGCGCCCATTCCTCTTGACAATCGCTCCAGCAAGTCTAGCTTTGGTCTGTACCCATTTAACATGGTACTGCTGGCAACTGTCTGAGACAGTATCTACAACGAGCGCAGTAATAATCAGACACTCACTCACGGATCAGTACCTAGGCAGTCGTGGCCACGTAAGCCTTGTTCTGCGTGTCGTACGTGGCGGATATTGATTGTTTGTCATACAAAAACACCAAACGTGCTGAATGCCGATTGCGGTCAAAGCTCAACTGAGTGGAAATCCGCCTGTAGACACTGCAATCATTTCATTTGCATAACCAGACCTATGCCCAGCCCACCTGTGTGTATTCGTTTCGATTTCCAACGGGGATGACAGCTTTCCGTGTCATATCTGTTTGATAGTCACATTTAAAAGAGGTCGGAATGAGAACGACGTTGGCGAATATATGGGCGATTAGAGAAAGGTAAATTTGTAAATCTAACAAGGTAGATACAGAAACAACGCCTAGCCACAGCCATTTCTCAATGCTGTATGGATCATATATGCATCAAAACATATTTTCCCCTCGTTTTATCATTGTTTGTTTAATTCTCAATCTCCCTATCAAACCTCTGCTCCGTACCAGAAACAGAGAGACATCCTCCTCAGCTTTGCAACGTCTCTCAATCGCATCCTCAATCAATTCTAGTGTGTCTGGAAGGCCGGCCATGGCAATTTCAGTATGCGATGGCAAAGCAGTCATCGTCGGTGGAAGTGGAAACTTGTCAACTGTGACGTTGAACCGCTCGGGTCGACGGTGCATAAGTCCTGCCAGCTGCACCTGCTCGTCTGTGTCAGGTTCTTGGAAGGACCTTTCGCCCAGGTTGAGTGAATTGAAGATCTGGCTAACATCGGAGAGGAGAGTGGACGAAGCTGAGGGGGTGATGGAACGTGTGGCATCGATGCCCCGAATGATTGCAAGACGCATGACTTGACGCTCTTGGTCGGATAGAGAATACTCTCCATGATCTCTGATTTCTTCCCTCACCTTCCCGACGGCAAGCTTGATGATTTCGCCGTCACTTGGTGTTTGATCTCGGCCACTGTTTGCTATAGCCAGCGCGGCCCATATCAACTCGTGGTAGGGCTCCGGCTGTTCTCCAAGGAAGAAGATAAGAATGTCGTATTCGTTCCTGCAAATACCGAAACTTTGTGAGAGATTGGCTTTGATGTCGGAGCCGACGCGCATCAAATCTTTTAGACGCTGAGTGGAAGATGGGTGGCGAGGGTACTGTTGACCTTGTGGGCCAGTTGGTCGACAGTAAGTGCTGCCATAGCTAGCGATAGTCTGCGATGCTGTTCTCTCAACTGTAATAATGAGGACCGAAGTCTCAGCATGAGATGAGAAAAGATGAGATAACTGACATGACAATCAGGGCAGCTGACTCATCTATCTAAACAATTTTTTCCATATCTATCATCCTGTGATGGTCGAGTATGACTTTTTAAATTCCCAACTTTCCCAAATCATGTTCATTGGTAATTAGATAGTCCACTTCCTTATCCTCCTCTTGTACGATTCGTCTTCCGTACAATTCGTCTTCCACAATGTGTCCTGGCAACGATGCCAACAACGTCTGCAAAAAGCCACTCTCTCGTCTCCATCAACCACGCACACGGCACACATGGGGAGCAGCCTGTGTCCTTGCTGTTGAACGTCACATTCTTAGGCACCGAACAACCACCGATTATCTGTTCAAACGCTTCGCGAAAATATTACTACCGGCGTTGTTCCTCTTTGAAGAAAAATACCAGGAAAGAATTATTTGACATAGGCTTGTCAGAAAGGCCCAGGACCTTTTGAGGAACAAAGTCTATGCTCTCATCGACCAAGGTGTTATTGTTCTGTCCGGAGACGAGATAGGTGCGAGTCGGTACGTGTTTGTGCATGACCTGGCGTCTGGGGCGTCGCTAAGCTCTCTCTTTCTGCCACTTCCTCAGCACTATCGCTAAGGGCGTAGGGATAGTTCTCAAATATAACGCCATCTTTAATATTAAAGGCTGCTATAACCTCTTTAAACTCCTTAAGTTTTTATATAATAACCCTAGCCGGATCTTCGATACTGCCATATAGGAAGTATTTAAGCGACTTCTTATCTACTATCGGCTGCTAGGAAACTCCATCACCTAAGCCAGCCAAGAAAGCACGATTCTCAAGAACATAACTGTCAGTAAAAAACATAGTATTAAATATACTAAAGATAAGCCTTTATTTATAGATAAAATCGGTCTAAGGCCATAGAATTTTAGGATACTATTTATTATGCAGATTAGTAATGAAGCTTCTAGAGGACAGTTTCGGATCTGTTTTAACCGTAAGCTTAGAGAAGACAGATGTATGGCAGGCGGCGATATATTCGTCAATTGTCATAGGACGTATTTCTTCCTCTAACGCATCGGCGCGTCGCCGCTCTTCTTCCACATGTAGTCGTTCTTTTTGTCGTTGCTCCTCAGCGCGTCGATGTTCCTCATTAGCCCGCCGTTCCGCCTCTTGTTTTCCTCTGAGAGCTTCTTGAAGAAGTTGCTCTAGCCCGCGCTCTTTTGATTGACCATCGAATCTCTGGCGTGTGTTCTTGACATAAACGAGTAGTTTAGGTGCTAAACCCTAAAGGAATTAATGGCCGCTATGCATCCTGACAAAGCCAGCCGCCTGTTGCTGAGGTGACCTATGCTGACGGTGAGTGGGGTGCCCGGATGCTTCAGGATCTCAACCATGACCCAGGGATATATCATTTGTGGAAATTAAGTTGCTGGGGTCACAAGTAAACAATCTACGTTGACAAGAAAGCTCGGTCATTAGTTCATCTTGCGCAACTCGGAATGTCGTCTACAATCCACCAAAATCTGCTCCAGATTCGTTGTCTCCAATGTACGCATAGTGGCCCTTTCATCTGGGAGATTGCCAGAGTAAACATGCCCTCACTCAGTGGGATACGTTCAAGATTCCGCTCAGGGTAAGCGGTCTATATCTAAAAGCTGGTACTTCTAATGTTGATGAAAGCAGCTTCTCGAGCAGCCACATTTGATTCAGTCATCGGGACTGCTGGCCTTACCTAATGAGTTGCTGCTCGGAATCTTCATGAATGTTGATTCAGTCAGTCAATTGTTCTTGGCACTCACATGCATGCAGCTGCTTATTAACTCTCGATGATAAACATAATGATCCCTTCTGCGCCTAAGCATCGCGCTTATCGCCTGAATTGCCTTGCAATGCTTGCGCTCCTATACATTGTACGACCATTTGAAAACTCAGGGGTGCTCAAAGAAGTCTTGCGCGCCATGTTGCGTCTGCTATCGGTATCGCCCCAAACGAAAAGGCTACTGGAAAGGTGTTCAAAAGCGTTATCCGAAAGAATTGGCTTGCGGGATTCTGGTTGGTTATGGCACAGCTGTCCAGTCATAAAGCAGAAAGCTTTCATTCTCATACCATTGTCCAGGTTACTAGTGTGAGGAACGTATGGATAAGTACGGGCATTTGGCAAGAGAAAATGGGCGTCCAAAGGGCAAGTATCGGAATAAACAGTCGAGCATGGCATCCTCCATCAAGCGAAAAGAGCAGTGCGAGTTTTGTGCAATGTGATGACCCATAAATGACTGGATGACGTCTTCTCGCATTGCGTTGTTTCAAGATACCTGAGCCTCATTGTAACCGAAGCTAGATTTTCCGATAATTATGTAACAGCTGCTTATGAACGCAGAGCTTGGTGTCGAGAAGAAGAAGAAGATAAAACCAAGCGTTACAGCAGTTAGAGGTCACTACAAAACATGAACGTTAGGGCGTGTTCTTTTTGTAGTCGAGCCTTCGTTCATCTATCTAGGTTGTTCGCGTTTAGGGTAGCTCGTATTGAAATCAGTTGGTGGAACTGCGATAGTACCTGACACAAGTAAATGCCCCCTCTTTTGCGTTTAGAACCAACTTTTGATATACTGTAGGTCGGAGAACTTAGGGATAGGATAATTATCTTATCTGCTTATTAATCTTAGCGTAATTGACTGGTAGTAAGATAGGATTTGTTTTTTCGCATAATAAGTCCACTGATCTGCGCCCTATTTTTTCTGGAGGCGCTTAATAAAGTGCAATTTTATTGGACCCTTAGAATCGACTTATACGTCTTAGATGCCTGGTTTAAAGCTGTGAGAACTCGTTTTGGATGATGGTCCCTAGCTGTGGGCATCGAGTATGGCCGACTTAAGCACGATCGTCATCCAGCCTTGGATGATAAAGCGGTTTCTGATATAGTCGAGGCGATTAGTGGTGGCAGCGATATAACCTCCTGTCAATCCCGGGGAATAGGGTCTGTAATGAAATTTTACTAGAATGGGACCGACCGACGCCCTACAGTACTATAAGAAGATGTTATGGCCGTTATGAGGTAAAGGAACGTGTATGGAAGAGGTTGAGATATTTGACAAACTAGTCTAAAAATTGCATAATTTGGTGCAGCTTGTAATTAATCTTAAATATTATTATTCTTAGTTTAAAAATTAAGACAGACTTTGTTATAGGGGAAAACCTTAATGCAGTAAAAAAAACCTTTTTATCTTAAGCCTAATCCTACGTTATATAATAACACAAACCGTACCTTAACTATCAACCGACTTGATGTCGAGTTCCCAATGTCTAATTATCTCTTTTCCTAAATATCTATGATTGGGAAAGTATTCAGCTTACTTCGGCTGATGCTTGCATTGACCATTGCATGAACCCGAAGCACAGCACTTGCCTTCATTATCTGTACCTCTACCACAGCACATATCATTGAAACTCCCAGAGTCACACTTTTCAGGGTTTGTGGCACATCCTTCTCCTGCACCAGTGCCGCAGAAACATCTACCATCTTGACCTTTCACCCCAGGGGCGCAGCATGCGCGGTTGTTAGGAAACTCGCCACATGGAGCGCATTCAGCAGCCTTGCACCTCCCATCGATACAACTGAGATCGCGATCGAAGTCTTTGATATCGCATCCAGCGAGACAGTCGCAGGGGGATTCCTTCTTGTTCGAGATATGGCGGCAGAAGCCGTCAATGCAAGACACAGGCAGAGGGAAAATGGTTTTCCGGTCCGTTCTTTCCTTGTGGCACTCAGCAGCCGGGGGAGGTGCGCAGTCCTTAAAGGATTTACAGGTCTCTCCAACCTTGACACATGGGTAAACCGTTTTGCCAAAGAAATCACGGGCTGGGAGGTCGCGAATCTCGGGCGTGATGCTGGGTGTTTTGCAATTGGCAGGAAAATAGGGTGGATCTGCACGGCTGATTGCTTGAGCAATGCCGGCAAACGCGACAGCTAGGATACTTTTGTTGATAAACATTATGAAGAGGAAGACAAGGTGTATTAGGCTTATTAAATCCTGATTGGCGCGACTTATAGAAGGGAATAAAAGGTTTATTTGCTGTAATAGAAGGTGAATTAAAATAACATAAAGTTGGACTGTTTAAAGACTTAAATATTATTACCTTTCTAAAGCTTGTAATTTACTAAGTTTACTTACCTATCGGTCCGAAATTGTCTTAAAAGGCCTTTTGACTTAGTAGTTAATACATACTCCTTGTTTCTCTCAAGCCGTGTTTCTCCCAAGCCGTGTTTCTCCCAAGCCGTGTTTCTCCCAAGCCGTGTTTCTCCCAAGCCGTGTTTCTCCCAAGCCGTGTTTCTCCCAAGCCGTGTTTCTCTTTAGCTTTCTCTAATTCCTGCCAATCACACACTACATTGGAGCGGCTGGAATAGGAGAGCAGCAGCATCAAGTAATCGGCCGAAATAAATTTTCCCTCTAGGCTGTCCTACTAACATGCAGCTTAAGTCAGCTTGTTACGTCCAACAGTTACGTTACGTATACCCTACTTTTTCTACTAATTACTAAAAAGCTTACCTATACTAGAGGAATCCTATTAAAGGCTTCCTCCTATATAAATAAGCGTATCTTTTAGCTTATTTAGTATATTATATGCTATTTTTAAAAGCTTTTTATTAATTTTATAAGCTTTTCCTAAAAGCTTACTTTTATATCAATACACCTTTTAAATATATATATATATTTATTAATATTGATTAATTATATATAGCTGTACAGCCAATCAGCTCGGGGTTGGTCGCCTGCCAGGTGGAGTGTCCGCTTGTGTAGCCAATTGGCTCAGTGTTGTACGCCAGTCCAGTGGCCCTGAAACACGAAGACGTCGACTTGCACATACCGAGCCATAAGGTTAGAGCTGGTTGAAAGTTGGTTGTGCTGAATATCTGGAGATCAAGTCAGAGAGTAAAATGGAACCTTGATTAAAAATGACAACAAATAAACAACAGCTATGCGTATTGCAAAAACGTTAGACTGCAGTCTTCAGCTTGAAAAATCGCAACAAACCTTCAATTGTTTCACTTACCACTTATTTGAGTGATACTAGAATCAAACTAGCCCTTAGTGAACACTTACTCTAGGGTAAGGAAGAAGGTCATGGTGGAATTATCAAAGCGTCCATAACATGGAACATCCTTATTTGTCCAGCTGAAACCATAAAGACGATAATAATGATGACGATATATGCCCATTGTCCAGAAATAATGTTTCCAAGGCCAGTACCCATCTCACGATTATACCGTCCAAATAATTCCTTTTTCGTTTCCTTCTTTAATCAAGAATTTAAATGACGATTGTTTGAACGCCAGTACGCTTGCACTTAGGACAGCACTAACAGAACCATAACCAACAACACCGATCAGCGTCATACGTCGAATCCATAGAAGCCATCACAGTGGCGAAGGGAGTAACAGTATTCTCAGACACGACAAAAGAGGTCCTGCCAAAAATTGGATGGTATTTCACGGCATATAGGAAAGTTGGCCGAAAAGCTGGAGGCCAAGAAGAGGTTTGTTGGTACTAGTGCTGCGGCACGTGATGGATGTTTCCCAATCTACATTTAAGCCTACCGAGTCTGAAAAGGAAATTGCTAGAGATACGATTGAAGTTACTTAGTCTCCAGATGATGGTGCTTTCAGATCTATGCCACGAACTGCTCGCAGCAAAACAAGACGTCCTCCCCAGGCATACCCAAGTACTATCAAACAACCGTCAATCACTGACCAAACAGGAACTGCATATCAAACGCACAAAAGATCCGCTCCCAAGATACCACTCGCAGTTCGACAGCCTACAGCATTAGAATTGCGCATCACCTCATACAAACCGTCTTATAACCAACCACCTGAGCTGTGACTGAGGCAAGCCTGAGCTAACATCCATAAAGCGGTGATGTTTTGTTGTCGATATTAACCTTCCAAAACAAGATAAGACTCTTGATTCTTTGCTTTTGTTCGAATGTCAGAATCCAGGTTCCCTAATCTCATCCAATATCCTGCTACCTCATTCTTATTGACTTCAGCCCAGGCTGGCGATCAAGTCAACTCAATCATTCATCTGGTGGACAAAAGATCAATCAGTGAACCGTGCGGGCGTGCACGTCCCATAAACACACCGTGCCACCCCTGCTTCAACTCAATTAACAGCCCAGATTGAGTTGATCGCCACCCTGCTCCAGCCTAACATTATGCAAAGGACGGAATACTGCTACTTGAGCTAATTCCAATACTGAGGAGATCCATATAATTCACTAACACCTCACTATCAGCATGAAGATCCTGCTGCACCCAAATAGCCTGAATAGCATTCGTTACAGCCTTCATACTCCTGATTCGCGGATCGCGTTGAGTTCTGTCAATCAGATTAAGTATTGCCACCCGTTGATCATCCCTTCGTGATTCGCATGCGAGAATCAACAGCGGAAAGAAATGAATGCAGGTGCACGACGCCACTGGCCCGTTGAACAGTGCATCTACCAGCGAGTCCAACACTGCGGGTGCTTCCCATGGACTTTGGGAAGCACGCGCTATGTATATGCGTGTTGCCACACGGTATAACTCCAAGGCAAATGCGCTTTCAGGATTTAGATCGTTCGGGACTGGGGAAGCAATGACATCGTCAACCTGTGACTCGAGCCGTTGGAGTGAGTTGTGATACTCTGGGGTTTGACTTCTGGGATCTCGTGCATCGATTACAATATCGCATGTTTCGAAAAGTAGACTCATTATCGAAGACGTTGGGTCTACAGAGGAGTGATTCTAAAAGCTTGATTAATCTAAGCCCCATTTTTTGTCCCCGGACAAAGCTTACAGGTCTGTGTATTGACAGTGGAGTTGTTGTTACCCAACGATAGCGTTGACTCGGTTTTTTGGACCCTGTATGAGCTAATGATGTGTGTCGCCAATGCTGCGTGCTGAAACGTGAGAGCGTATGATGATAGTTGACCCAGTCAATGAGAGCGAATGTTTCACTCTCAGAAGAATGATAGCTGAGTTGAGTCGCTTGAATGACATCCACAGCTCCCCAAATATGCCACAACCATTCACCTGAGCTCTCAGAAGGACGTAAAGTCTGAAATGTCAGCAGGACCTCAATGGTCTCCGGAGCCACATACCTCAAATGATCCAAGCAGCATAGACGCAGCCACGTGTTGAGAGGCGTTTACTAAGGACAATTCACCATCTCCGGCGGAGGTAGATAGTAGATGAAGTGCCTGTACTTTGAATTTGAGAGCTGTCTCGCTCAGGCCATGATGGTGAAGGGATGAATAGGCTAGCATAGCATGCAGAAGAGCCGAGCTTGAAAGACTGTTATCGATCATGGCCATTCTAATGAGTGCATCGCGGATTCCAGCCCTTGTAGTGCTGAATGTGACCAAGGACAGATGCGCTAATTGATGAACTAATATACGAGTCAGAAGGCATGAATGTCGTGAATATGCTGTAGCCCTCACAATATTGGAACAGCTCATTCTGATTGGTATGTATCGCGGGCTGTTTTAGCGGCCTTGTAGGCGATATGGTTACCTTATCATGGTGATACTGTGAGGACAGATAGTTATGTAGCTCGACATCGCGAAATGATGTATTGATCAAGAAGAGGCGACTAGGGAACTCGCTCGTCATTTGGGAGGATACAGGCGCTTGCGTTGCCGTAGTGCATACAATCGCTCGCTTCCTGTCATTATTTCGGGGCCATGATAAACGAGCCTCATACCCTTGACAAGTCAATTGAGACCGGCTGCATTTGTTACAATTCGGTCGGGCTCCGTCGCATTGAATCTTCCGAGCTGATGCTGGTGCTTAGTGATGACCAATTCGTAAGCCGCTCCGCCGACAACTAACCTGCGCAAGTCCAACAGCCTTTTCGAGGTCTCATTTCAAAAATCACTCCGAGACGCCGCTCGATTCGTTTCGAGCAGTAAATATCGTACGGAAGATGAAAGCAGTAAGATCTCAATCTCTCGGTCAAAGTTGCTGGTGATGGGGTCTCTCAGATCATAGATGATAACGTAAGCAGACCGGGAGTTTGTAATGTAACCAGCACTAAGTTTAGAAGCACCAATGATCAATTGAGGTGACATCCCCCTGTCATCATGCCCCCACTGAAAGCAACTTTTATCGAAGCCTAGATCGGATTCTTCCCTACGCTAACCCTTAAAGACGACGGGACTTTTAGAATGCTGGCGAAGAGTCCGGTTCTAAACAACTACTGGATCATGGGCATCCGTCAGGTCAGGGTATATTATAAATCATCTTAGAGAGTGAAGCCAATGTATCGGAACGGCCGGGATCTAGAAAGGGAAGCAAAAGTGTATACCTATATATTGCCGAAGAGTGAAAAGAGAAGAACGACTCAGCGATTTACATTCATCCTGCATCTCAAAGCTACCACTTAGTCAGTGTCAAATCATTTAACAACAACCTTTGCAATGTCTACCTATCTCGTCACCCAGGCCACCGGTCAACAAAGCCAATGGGTCATCAAGCACCTCCTCGAAGCTGGTCACAAGATCCACGCTGTCGTCCGTGACATCGGAAAGATCCCAGCCCTGCTAAGTGATCCGAACATCACCCTCTTCCAAGGAGAAAGCAAGAGCCTTGACGATATCTTCAAAGCTGCTCTGGGCTGTCGAGCCGCCTTTCTCAACACCGTCTCCTTCCCTGGTCTGGAACTTCTCCAGGCCAAGACAATTGTTGAAGCTTGCGAGAAGGCTGGCATCAGGAACCTCGTTGCCACTACCGTCATTTGTGCGGACCGGAAGGATATATGGGATAATGAAGATGTCAAAGCTATTCCTCATCTGCACGGATACTATACTTCCAAATACGAGGTCGAGAATACTGTCCGCACAGGGAAATTTGAATCATACACTATTCTTCGGCCCGCACTTATCCACTACGACTTTTTAATCCCAGGTGCTTACAATAATTTCCCCCGTCTCCCAACAGAAGGGGAAATAGATGATCTCCTCACTGGTGGTGCCAAGTTCCCTTACACTGATGCTCACGACGTGGGGAAGTACGCTGCCGCAGCCCTGCAGGATCCTACCAGATTCCGAGGCCAGGAAATTGATCTTGGAAATGAGCTGCTTGAGTTTGAGGAGGTTAGGGATATCCTGGTCAAGGTCAGCGGTAGGGAAGTTGGGGTTGTGAAGCGCACTCCTGAGGAGGTGGAAAAGTTGGGTATCGGCGTTCCTGGCCATATGTTTCAGCATTTTGCCAACATAAAGCCTTTTGGCTTTATTGAAGGAGGAGCTAAAGAGGTTCAGGATAAGTTTGGTATTCCTTTTACTCCACTTGAAGACGCGTTCCGAAGGGACAAGGTTAGGCTCATTGAGTGTATTCCAGCCAAGAAGGAGGTTCAATGAGGGGTTAACGTTAGATGCTTGGTAGAATCATAGCCAGATAATGTTCGGAACTAGTCGGCCCTTCAAATGCGAGATTTCTTATACAAAAGTCCAGCGAGATTGATACACGACGATGCTTATAATTGAGTGACATATGAGGTTCATCTTCCATACAGCCGACCGATCTCAAAGATTTCGGGTCAAATCCAGTAGGCAAATTCGATCTAGGGTTCAAGGCCGGCAGCACATTTTTCAGCCAGCTTAAATTACGATCTATTTTCTAAAGCTCCAATTAGCACTCCAAACTAAGTTTTATTCAATTTCGATTAACATTGCAGTCGTGGCATGTCGTGTAATATTGCGAAGATTAGACTCTTGACAAGCGTTATATTTCCTATTATAGAGTAGCGCATGTCAGCAGTCAGACCAGCTTAACCTACATCCTAAATAGCTTTTCGAAGCGTATATAAAAGTCAAGCTAAGCTTAGAATAGCTAAGCCATGAAAGTTGTACACTCACCAATGTTTGTAATCGAGCTATATACTAAATGAAATAATTATATATCAGTATTAGAAAACTATCTATCCTGGTCCTGTTACGACCTAATAAATCTGACGCACATAGAATGTACATCCCTACTTTTTCTATCTAATAGCTAGTCACCTACCTTATAGTAGTTAAATACATGCCATTTAACTTATATAACCATTAAAATTAAACTGACTTTATTTAACTCTTAAATACAGTCAAACCGATAACATTTAACTTATATATTATTAACTATATATATATTTCTTTACTACTAAATAGAACTTAATTTACTAGCTATTACTAAAACCTCTTTATCTAAATATATCTAACTAGCTCTATTTACTATTAAGAAATATAATACTTTATACTACTTAGTATTATATGCCTTATAACTCTACTAATATAAACTTAAAATAGATTAGTTTATTCCTTAAGAACTTAACTGTTATTGTTATAGCCTAAGGCTAGATAATAGCAGGATATAAATATAGAAAGATTTAAATGCCATTATGGCCTTAAGACTAACTGACTTACTTTATATTAATAGTAAAATAGAATGTATTATATAGTAATATATTATTTATAAAGTTTAGTTTACTGACTAAATAGATCTTAAATATAGCTTTTTAAGCTATATCTTATTAATAGAGCCTAACCTGCCTGCAATGCCTATTTATAGCAATAGACCTAATTCTACTTAAAGCATTTTCTATTTACTTATATATTAAGCTTAATCTATAATACTATATAGCTTTTACTAATTGAATGCTAAATGTAATGACTGTCTATCTAATCTTTCTAACTCTCTTTAGAAATTGCCTTTAGTTTAAAGAATACTATATAAAAGACCTTAACTGATAGTTCTAATATCTATATAAAGTGTATGACTAAATAAAAGCCTAAAAAGCAAGATAGCCTGCTATAGATTAGAAACTTATAGAACTTTAAGTCTTAATTGAAAGCCAATAAGAAAAGATTTAAAACCTTTAAGAGACTATAAGGAAGGCTTAAATTAAGACTTTTGCTATAATAATGTAGAAAATATAGATAGAGAAATAACTTAATAAAAAGGAAAAGAAACTAAAGATTGCTTAAGGCAAGGCTATTTAGGCTTAAAAGAAGGCCTATTAAGCAATTGCAGTTTAATTTCTTACTGTATTAACCCTTACTTTAATTACATTTAATGTGACGGTTGGGTTTTCCAAGGGATAAACTAGTCCGTACTAGGTTTATGTTGGCAGATGCGTAGGGCGTTATACTGAGCAAGTTGCGAAGTGTCACGTCTCTTAATAGTGAATAGAGCGGGTAAG